>ONZK01000118.1:1149-24900 GCA_900322385.1 Pharnaceum exiguum | reverse complement strand
GAGGAATACAGTTGCACTTGATGATAGAGAAACGGTTGGGGCTGATTCACTGTCATTGAAAAAATGAATGGTTGAATTGAGGGGAGGAAGTGACGAACAGTTGCTAAAGGGAAAGAAAGGGCATTTTTGACCATCTTATTTGTTAAGTGTGAACACATATTAATTCTTTGTGATTTTCAATGTATATTTAAGATGAATTGTGATAATTAATGCACCTTGCTCTGTGCCCTAAGGGCACAGGCTAGAATTACCGAAAAAAGGGAAATAAAATGCCAACTAGACCGTAAAACAGTCAAAACTCGGTAGGGAAAAGTAACTAGCCGGCGAAAAGACAACTAACCAACCAAACCATTTTGAAGTCCACGGGTGTAAATGGAATAAAAAGGCTGTTAGCTACATCTCCCTTTATGTTTCCCCCACAACACGACAGACAACCTTCGATCTTCTCGTAACCCACAGCCACCAATCACCATCTCCCACCCTTCCCTTTTATCTCCCCTCCTCAATCCTCCAAATTCATTAATCCAATTAATTAAATCAATTCTCCACCAAAAATGACCCCTTCCCTTTCCCCAGCAACGGCAGCAACATCTTTTATCATCAACGCCCCATTTAACGCCACCGTCAATTCACAGCCACGATTCTCCCTCTCAATCTCAATCTCAATCCCCACCCAACAACGCTGCCCGAGACTCTCCTCCGTTACGGTTAGAGCTACCGAGAGAAGAGATGATTTGACGGCTATTAAGCAAACAAGTGGAAAAAGCATTGAGGAATGTGAGGCTGCTGTTGTCTCTGGTAACCCCCCTCAAGCCCCTCCTGCTCCTCCTCGCCCCAAGGCTCCCGTTGGCACTCCTCTCATTCAGCCTCTCGTCAGCTCTCTACTCCTTTCTCTCTCTTATTATATTGTATCTTAATTCTAATTCCATATTCTAATGTGATGTAATGCGGTGGCTTTTTTGGGGGTGGGTTGTTTGGGTGTCATTTACTTTTATTTTACACGTGGCATTTCATTTGGGTTGGGAATTTGGGATGTTTATATTATTATATTTTAGTTATAGTTACTAGATGAAGTAGGATTAAAGTTAAAATTCTCGTCTTAAATTAATTGTCCACTTGCTAGTGGCGGTGTAGTTTTTTAATTATTATAAGTGGATGACTAATTTTGGACGGGATTTTAGTTTAATTATTAAATTAAAGACTTTTTCTTTTCAAAGAGCTGAACTGAGCTGAGCTGAATTGTTTTGAACAAGTTGGTGTGCCAATTTGTGTACCTTTTAATTCACGACCGTTCGTGGTTTATTAATGCGATAAAAGAAATTGTATTAACAAATCAGGAAAGGGTAAGATTGAAGTGGTATACGAATTGGTACACCATTTTCACACCAAAGCCTCTTTAGTTTTGAACTGAAAAAAAAAAAGAGTTTGAAAAGGAAGAAAAATGATAGTGAGTTTCGTATGAGAAGAAATAATAAATAAAAAAGATGACTTTTTCCTCTTTTTTTTTCATTTCTTTTTATGAATTGTGATGATTATGATGTCACTAAAAAAGTAGAGTAGGACTAGTAACTAGTTAAAATGTAAGTTTGTCAAAAGACTTGTGTTACATTGGACAAATGAGTGATATGCTAATGTCATAATGTATGCTATTTATGTGTTCTTGTGTGGGTTGTGCTAATGTTGACGATGATTTGATGCTCATGAAGCAGTCACTGGGAAGGCGCCCTCGTCGAAACCGAAAGTCAGCTGCTCTTCGACAAGCATTCCAAGAGACTCAATTGTCTCCTGCCAACTTGGTTTACCCATTGTTTATTCACGAGGGTAAGTACATTGGTCCTTGCAGCTGTATTTTAGACATTGTTTCTTATTGTGAAAGTGTATTCAGAAGTTTGTTGATTTGACTTGCAGGCGAAGATGATACTCCCATTGGTGCTATGCCTGGTTGTTATAGGCTTGGCTGGAGGCACGGACTTGTTGAGGAGGTAACTGGTTCTGAATAATGCAACTCAACGGCTGTTGTGATGTTCAATGCTCTTAGTTGGTTATTGTCAACATAGCCGCGTTGTTATCCCTCTTCTTTCGTTTCCTTCTTTTGACAGTCTTTAAAATGTAGGCAAGATGAGTAGTGCGCTTTGAGACTAAAAGTTTGATGTATCCTTGTTAAAGCTGGTTTCTTGCTCGCTTGCTAGGTTTAGTTAATCGTGCAGACAGGGCATGCTGTTATAGCTATATGATGTATGTTGGTAACAAACTAACAATAGGCATGTGTATGAATGGTTGTTGGATGTACTTGCTACTATTCATGCAATGTAGTCAATACTATAATTTAAGAGGTATGGTTATTATGGGGGATTTTAGATAGGTTACCCTCAGATAACAGGAGAAAATAGTAAGTATTATTCTGTTGTGTCCATTTTTTCTTTTGTTTCCTTTTTTTGGTAGAACATGTGGAGTCCAGCAACACTTGTTCACTGTCAAGTTAATAGATGTTTTCTTGTACTCTGGTATAATTTTGTAGAAGAAAAGGGGAGATGTGTTTCTATTCTGTTCAATTGTGCTGTTTTAGGTTGGTACATAACAGTCATACATTTTTGAGAATTTCTTGGATGTCTTATTGTTACATGAGCCTGTTTCGTTGCAGTGGTCAAATAGCTTTATATGCTTCGAGGCTTATTTGGGTCATTTTTATGGAATAGTGATGTGGCCAAATTTTACCTTGAGCCGGCAAAGCTTTTTGGTTGTTTGCTAATTTATCTGATTTTGGTACTTTCAATTCTACAAGTTGGATTTATGATTTCGGTGTACAGATGGCTACCTTTGGTTTGTCAACTTGTGAGAAATTATGTTTGGAAATGGTGCTGATACATAAGAACTGCAGTGAATGGAATGTTATGAAATGTGCGCTTCTCAATTATTGTAGCTGCAAAAATGTATCAATATGTCGTTCATTTGTGGCTTTTATTGAATTAGTATGCTTTGAGAAGATTTCATGATATACGCCCTTCGAATTTTCTAATAGGTGGCAAAGGCTCGTGATGTTGGAGTAAACAGTATTGTGCTCTTTCCAAAGGTCCCTGATGCTTTGAAGGTGCGTTAACTTGGGTTGTGGTTTCAATTTTTTTGTTATTGAAGAGAAACAAATGATACAATCTGTAGATTCTTTTTATTTATTATCTTTTATTTTGTTTTATATCAGACACCTACAGGTGATGAAGCATACAATGATAATGGATTAGTGCCTCGTGCTATTCGCTTGCTGAAAGACAAATTTCCAGACCTTGTAAGTCTAGCTTCAATCTTGCTTGAGGGTTTCTAGCGTGTGTGTGTGTGTTCTATTTGGTCCATGCTGGCCAACCCAATTGGTTTTGGGATTGTTATTGTTTATTTATCTGTCTCTAATAAAAGCACTATCCAACAGATTATCTACACGGATGTCGCTTTAGATCCATACTCTTCTGATGGGCATGATGGTATTGTTAGAGAAGACGGTATGTGATGCGAAGAATTGTGAATTTAGATGATTGGGTTGCTAAATCCTTAGGTGGCTTAGTTTCCATACGACTGGTATACTTAATTATGCAGACTCACTACATCTTTACTTTAATGCCCTCCAGGTGTTATTATGAATGATGAGACTGTGCACCAGCTATGCAAACAAGCTGTAGCCCAGGTAAATTATGATGATTTACATGATACTTTCTGTACAGTGGAGGATTGGTGCCATTGATAAATAGAATACAAAAGTGTGTAAACAGTCTGATTTGCTAATGAGTTATTGAATTCTAAGGTCTTGATCTAGCTGTTTAGTTGATGGGGTTCTACTGGTATATAAAAGTCACTATTTGGATCAAACTGGTAATTGATAAACAGCTGATGCTGATGGTTAGAACTTAGAATATTTGGATTTATATTCTTATGTCCACTTAAAAAAAAAAGAATGAAGGATGAATAATTGTATGTTGATGATTGAGATTGGTCAATTTATTATTTTCCTCGTCAGATTACTAGAAATTTTGGTACACTTGGACCTTTCTATAGAGAGGAAAGTTTACATTCCTTGTTCTTTCCCCCCCTTGCTCACAGGCGCGTGCAGGGGCTGATGTTATCAGTCCTAGTGATATGATGGACGGCCGTGTCGGGGCAATCCGCACAGCACTTGATGCTGAAGGTTTCCCAAATGTATCTATAATGTCTTATACAGCAAAGTAAGTATCTTTCCATATATATAATTTGACTTTTCATGCTCACTTCTTAAAAGTTTCAAATTGACTTGGTGAATTTCAATGACTATATCTGAGCAACAGGTATGCTAGTGCATTTTATGGTCCATTTCGGGAAGCACTCGACTCAAATCCACGATTTGGGGACAAAAAAACGTATGTGAGCTATTAATTTTAGATCTTTCTTTCAGACATTTTATTTTCAACATCATCTGATTTTCTATCTTTCGTATTGGATGGAAAACAAAAGCTATCAGATGAATCCAGCGAACTATAGGGAAGCTTTGATTGAATCTCAGGAAGACGAGTCTGAAGGAGCTGATATTCTCTTGGTTAGTGACAGTATCTTTTTGAATTCAGTTAACACGTTGCTAGCTCTATTGTGATAATCTCTTATGATAATCGACTTTTGACTTTTAGGTGAAACCTGGTTTGCCTTATCTGGATATCATTAGGCTTCTTCGGGATAACTCAGCTTTGCCCATTGCAGCTTACCAGGTAATTCTCTAGGAACATGGTAAAATTTCTTATTTGCAGAAGGCCCTGAAGTTGGACTCTACTACCTGTAAAATGAATGTACTATATACTATCTAGGCCTGAACGGCTGAACCACATTATGGTTCAAATAGTTAAATTTCAAGCTGACACTAAGTTAGCCTATTATTTCTAACCTAATTGCTCATCCTTGGTTCAAAAATCTTGGATTATGATATTTTATGAACCCGAAGTGCAAAAGATCCCATAACATTTCTCTAAGTCCTGAGGTCAAAGACTGGTATGATATGATACAACCACTATAACAAATCCTGGAATGAAGCATGTGAAGGGTAAATTCCTGCATTTGCTCTGCACTTGCATATTTTTCAACATGTTTTTCCTCCCAATTTGTTTGTATCTCACAGTTTTTCTGTTTGGCATGCATGAAAGTAGATTTCTATCACCGTGGCAAGGCAATAGCTTCAACTAGTCTAAACAACAGTGCTACAGATCACTTTTTACCAATATTAAGCTCAGACACCTACTGTGCTACTTCTTGAGCATCTAAGTTATGATGAATCCCTTATGAGAGTAACATTTAGAGTCGAATTCTTGCTAATCAGTTGACATAGATACTACAGTAAATTTTCTGCAGTGTCTGCCATTTTCGCCCATATATGAACAGAATCCCCCTACAGGCTACAGCAGCAGGACACTGTTTAGCAGAACCTTCAGATTTAAGGCTTCCCATTAAGCGCAGGCTTAAGTCTGCTATATTCTTTAGTCATCTTCTGTGTTGTGTTTGATACTTCCTTTCTAGCTCGTCTAAACATGGAACTGGAGCATGGCATTGCTGCAGAGAAGAGCAAATACGTACAGACCTATATCCAAACACATCATCGGTGACTAATGATCTTCAGGCATCAGAAGAAAAAAATTACGAAAAAAAAGGATGATAATGCGTTTCAGATGCTTTGAAATTCCGTTTCTTTCTCATGTATCCTGTCGTCACTGACCTTTCCAACTACACTAATCTCCACTCTTTCATTAGGGGTAAAATGTCCAACCAGTAGATCTCATATTCCTCATCTTATCAACTATGCTTTATCCTTTTTCTGCCTTCGATGCTGTTCACGGTCGACAATATCCATAAATTTATTGAAGTAGAACTTATGATGACCATCATTTTCTGTATTCAGAGTTTAGTGATCATCCAAACAATAGGCACCTTCAAGCTGGGTTCACTTTTTTTTTTTACTACTTTCCCCTTGGTTTAAATTTTTATTCTTAAATCATTCTCTTTTTACAAATGCTTCTCATTTTTTTAGATTTAAGTATTTGCAAAGTAACTGTGGAACTACGGTATTTGGCTGGAAACATTCAGTCCCTGGTTCCTTTCTGGAAACTTGTTTCCCTTCTTTTGTCGTATGATTTTTGTATGCGACTTAGTTTTGATTGGGAATGTCTGGAATAAATGTCATTGTATGCTTTGCTCTTGAAAGCTGTCTCCTTTATGCATAAATTAATGGGTGTGCATTCTGGACAGCTGCTTACTGGTGTGCTTAATCTACCCCTGCACCAAGGAACAAAAAGGAACAAAAATAGGAACAAAAAAAGGAAGACCCGAACATATAGTAACATTTAGAAGTGTAATTAACATAATTATGCAATTCTATATCAATGGAAAATAAATAATGTGTTCACGAACAATGGGTATTTGGGACCACTTCAACTAAAAGTTGACATAACTTAGGTTAAGTTTGGGATTGTTGTCAAATGTGGTGGCCGTAGGATGTGCTGGTTGTGGTTGAAATCGTTTTTACCGACACCAGGGTCATAGGTGAGGTGAGTGAAAGTGCTTTCGGAGCTTATATTTGGTAAGTGATGTCACTCAAAAACTACCAAAAACCCGAAAAGAACGCAAGTGTTAAAAGTATTTTGAACTTTGACTCAATCCCACACCCAACCTTGTTTTGTAGTCATTAGCTTTGTACATTGCGGACAAGTGTGGTCTTTTGCAATTAAATCCTTTGTAATATAGCTTAGACTTGATTCGATTCCCGTAACTTCTGAAGAGACTACTCATGCATGGTCCTAGATTGTAAGTTTGTACTCCAATTCTTAGATACATCCGGTAAGTTTACACTAGGTGCTTTTTGTCAAGGAGTTATAACACATACCTTACTAGTCACCTTATAAATATCATTAGTCATTACCTTATTATTAGTCATAATTTCATCTGGTGTACCGAAGACTTGTCAAAGTTTGTAATTTGTAAATTTGCTGTTACTACTCCCCTTTGTTCTTTGTCAATTGGTATTCACTCTTTTCTCGTTGTTGGCTTAGGTCTCCGGTGAATACTCCATGATAAAGGCTGGTGGTGTTCTCAAAATGATTGATGAAGAAAAAGTTATGATGGAATCACTCATGTGCCTTCGTCGAGCTGGTGCTGATATTATTTTAACTTATTTTGCTCTTCAAGCTGCAAGGACTCTTTGCGGAGAGAAGAGATGAAGGTTTCGTTTGAACATAACTTAAGATAGAAATGTGAGTTGTCAGCATATTTGATTGATCCATGAAAAATTTAGAGGAAGTATAGGAGAACTAATGTGGATGTCATTATGTCAATGTAGGGAAAATATATGACTATCGTTCTGATAAAGATCAGTTCAGTGTCATATTCTTTGAAGTAATGTGCCTACTGTAGTCATAGTTCTCTTCTGTGATTGAGGCGGAGGCATTCGATTATAAAAATAATGTGTTACTTTTATGATATAACCTGCAGCTCGTGTAAATTTGAAGTCTGTAAGCGGAGTTCGAACAGGTGATGCCGATTGTATGTGAATGTGAGTCTCATAATAAAAAAAATTTCTTCGGTATCTGATATCGCTTTACTGGTGCTGATATAATATGTCTACATGCTGTGCTTGTTTTTGTGAAATGGATTCTGAATTTCTGACCTATGGTATCTCATATTCGGGGAAGGACGGTAATTTTTGTTTTACTAATGACCTCCGGGGTTACTAATGATCGGTTTATTAATCAACATTTTTTTGTCATTAATGACCCGGTTCACAAAAGTTTTTGTGATTTTGTCACAGAAATCTAATTGATAAATATTTGCACTGAACCCAACAGAACTCTCAACGACAAACAGTTAATGTTGAGTTGCACAGCTACCTTGAGATAATAAGACAGACCCTAGGATATACATAACGATGTAGTATTTGCGTCAACAAATGTACAACTTGCTTAGCATCAGCTGGTAGGAAAAAAAAAACGAAGAAACCTTTTCCCCTTGCAACTTACCAAACCTGATGCCATCAACAAGATAAACAAAATATTAACGCGTCACAATTTATAAGATGTGCAGATATAAATCATATATACTCATTCAAATATCTTTCAGCAATAGCTGCATGAGTTGCGGCACCAATAGGCAGGACATCTTCGTCAATCATGAACTGTGGTGAATGACCCGTATGTATGTAGCCTAATTCCTCATTCCTAATACCAACATAGTAAAATGCCGCTGGAATTTCCTTGGAGTAGAATGAAAAATCCTCTGCACCCATTATCGGGGGCACGATCTTGAAATTCTCCGGCCCTAGCAAATCCACTGCCACCTTCCGAACATGTTCATGCATGCGCTCATCGTTCACCGTTGGAGGGTAGAGCGTCAATTCTTCCTCAAAGAAATCCACTGTGGCTGAGCACCTAAACACCTTAGCTTGCTCCTTGATCACCTGCAGCAATTTGAGGATTCGAGTATATAAGAAGCTAACTAGCTAATTAAGTACATCACTACTTTCTAGTTGCTCGCAGCTGGTTGCAATTACATCAATTGCAAGTGTAATCTCATGAAAGGCACCTGTATGACTCTACTGGTTGAGACACCTTATGTTTAGCTTTCAGTTTTAACAGTGCGTTAATTTGATACTGTAATTGATATGGAGCTTCATATAAGGGTGTAATCAATGCTGTCGATTATTCAGTTTTCTGTCCTCAAATCAGTCTTATTTCTACTCGGTAGTAAGCTAGTTACTGGTGCAAAGACAGTTTATTTATCCTCCTATAAGCTGAAAATGATCCAACACAAAGCGTATTGATAAAATAATATGGCAGAATTCGCAGACCTCTTCTATCCTGTGTAGAAGCTGATGCATATCCGAGAAAGCACGGAAAGTACCAGCAAGAACAACAGATTCAGGTGCACCACCATTGTCACTGCTACTATTAACCATGGTTACTGAGACGACCTGAAAGAAAATTTATTTCTCACTTAGTTCAGCTACTACCATTTGTATACCACATCATCGAGCTGATAATAAAACTCAAAGAGAACTGAAAACTAGAAAGAGCAGAATTGAATTAGAAGGAAACCTGTGAATCAATGGGATTTGCCTCTCGGGAAACAATGCCCTGCAAGCTAATGATTATAGCAGAGGAAGCAAGTATTGTATCATCAGCATGGCGGTGATGAAGACCACCAATTGAGCCAAGATTATTGGCAGTGATGACGGCTTTAAAAAAGCCACAACCTGCGAGTAAAGGACCACTTCTGGAGCCAATTAGTCCTGTTGGGTGTTGATGAGAAACATGAACCGCAAAGATGGCTTCCACGTCCTTTAGAGCGCCATCTGCTATCATCTGTTTTGCTCCATTACCTTTCTCCTCTGCTGGCTGAAATAACAGTATAACAGTTCCCTGTGCGAGGTCGCGAGGATGTACTCATCAGTCATCAGACAGCTAATAATGGCTAATGAAGAAAACTAAAGATAACAGATAATCGCATATGATCCTTGTGAATGTGATAATGAATTAACGTTGATCGACTATATTGAGCAAAAAAATTAAGGAAGTAATAAAATTGATTTGAGTCCTAGAGTTGACAGAGATGTTAAATTATATGAGATCGAAGGTCTTCTGACACTGTATAGCTAGTGTATCAAATGTGTATCTCCTGATCCACTTAACTCTATTAAAAACTTGTGAGTTTTGTTCTTTCCTGATAACCAAGGAAATAGTATAATTTGGTGCGTCCCTGTGATACTCTATATTCTATCAGCAAATTCCGGTAACAAAGCAGACACATGATGCAAACCACTCCTAGTAGATGATCTTCGTACAAGCCTGTAACAAAATGGCCAAGGGAGCCGTCTTTCTTTCTTTTCTTTTTTTCCTAACAGTATAGTATCCAGTCACTGAGTCAGACATGCCACCAATATCAAACAATGTTACACATGGGAAAACTGCAACTGTTCTGATTGTATAACGTTGCTAACTTCCTGTGAAAGGTAAGCGCAACAGTAGCTATACACTATTGTTCAGAAAAGCAGAGCACTAACTCAAGCACACAACAACCACCTACTATCCCTATACTTCACGTGTTTATACACTATTGTTCGATCTGTCAGCCATGCACATAAACTAATTCAGGTTGAAAAGCATCTTGCAAGGCCAACAGTCAGCAGCTAAGCTAGGCCTTAAGTTGGCACCAGAGAAGGACAAAACGACCTCAATTTTGTAATTCAAGTTACGTGTGTGTTGAGTATATTTGTCACCAATGGGTCAAACTGACTAGTGTCAACTATTCATTTTGTAACTACAACAACTATTTAGGCAGAAAGCTTCAGCTGATGCTGAAAGACATGGACAAAAAACAGTACTTTTTGTTCCTTGTGTAATATGTTTATTGGCAGTTTTCAGTCAGCCATGAGGTAAAGCATCAATAAATAATTAATGAGATAAAAGGATAGAAACTACAACTCAGATGTGTCATATGTTCTGTTAAAATAATTGCTTTCCAAGGGATAAAACTATACAATTTGCTCACATAATCCTTAAAGTGGCTGTGATTCTATATGTTCTTTGACAACAGGCAGGATTTGGCATTTTCTTCTGCGCCCACAATTTTAGACTGCCATACTCAGTTCACAAAGTGGATTAGGAGAAGAAAATGAAAACTAATGTCCTATTGTGGTACTGTACGTCAACTGGCTCCCGAACAAACCACATCAAGCCACGTACCCTATCTGTCAACGAATCAGTTCTCTGATCTCACATTTTCTTAATGAATTAGCATTTGTCAAGCATGTTAATAACAGGTGTGAATGTAAGTAAAGTAATTAATTGAGATATTTTTATGTGTGCAGTGTGCCTACATTTGAAGTGTGGTCTAGACATGAAAACCACTGCTGTGATGTCCCTAGCAAGTGAATAAGAAAGTTCTAGTACTCCGTTTAAGACACTGAAGGGACCAAGTGACCAACCAATCGATGGCTGGAGTTATACCAAGTAGATAAGAGCTAACAAGACATCTACCATATTTTGCCTCAGACAGGAATCTCACGAAGCCAAGTAGCCTAATCAATGATTTCTTTAAGATATCAATACAGTATATTAATGCTGACCACAATTTGCGTTCACATTAGTTGGTGTCGCAGACGTGCAACATCTTACTAAACTCCCCTTTTCTTTTATTTCTTCTGCGGCATGAAACGTCAGAAATTGAGACTAGGAATCTACAGATCTGCTACATTACTGATCGAGTACAAGTGTACAGCGTACTGTAGTTAACTTGTTTGAGATTACATGATCTGTTCCTAGTATAGGTTGAAGAATCCTAGGATATGAAACTTTTAATCAAGTGATAATTTGCCAGCTCAAGCTCATTCTTTTTTCGGATTTTTCACCATTACTCCTGAGGTTTGGGTTCATTCACCATATACCCATTCATTTTGAATCTGGTACCAAGGTACCCCTGAACTTTACTTTTCTTACACAAGGTACCAACTGTTAAAACGGAAGTCAAATGCCGTCAGCATTGGGCATCTGAAAGATTTAATTACCTATATACCCTTATGTAATATATATTTTCATTTATACCTCCTCACTCACCCCCTCTCCCTCTCTCTTCCCAGTCGACATGCCCCTACCCCAAAATCAATTCAGTGCCGCCCTCACCACCCTCTCTCCCCTCCTCGCTATCCCCCTCTGTTGACTGCCAATCGACATTCCCCCACCCCAAAAATTAATTCAGACTCTTCATCACGCACCCTCTCTCCCCAAAATACAAGTACTTCATAATAGACTTTTTTATTCTTGCTTTTGGGATTTCAGAAATTGGTAAGTACAAATCAAGTTTCGTAACTAATCAAATTCACTTTGTCTTGGCTGGTATTGTGCGTCAGAACAACAAGTACTTCAAATTATCTCTTTTAGAATCAAATTCACCATAAAGAACAAAATAATTGATGATGAAAAGCTACAATGTTTATCTCATTTATTTTCCGGCTATGGATTTCTGGGTTAATTGGGTTTGTATCATTGGATGATGTTGGGTTGAGTTTATTAAGGTTTTCCGATATGAGGAGAGAGAGTGGCGTTGGAAGGACAGTGTATGAATCAGATTGTGGCAGAAAGCTCCGCACGTTTCAAATCGAGATCAGAGTTTAAAGTTTAAAGAGAGTAAGATAAATGGGGAAGGCCAAGGGAAGGAGAGAGAAAGAAGCAGTACGGGCTATATGATGGTGTTAGTGTCTTGCGATGGCAGTGTGTTGTTCCATGGTGTGGTGTCGGTGTTGGTGGTTTATTGCGGTTAACCACCTTTGGGTAAATGTTGTGTTCCTTTGGGTCGCCTTGCTGCGGTGGTGTGTCACTCTTCTGTGGTGGCCGTTGTGGTGGTTAATTTTGGGGTCAGTTTCATTATTTTGGCCTATGCAGTTTATATTAGGGAGGGGTAATTTAGTCATTTAACCATATCAATAGACGGAGTTAGTGACTGAGGGTATTTCATGTAACAGATTAAAAGCTTAGGGGTACCATGTACCAGATTCTTCTTATGGAGATTACACTTGGTTGTTATTATTGTCGTCATTATTATCTAAATTTAGGAATGTAGTCTTCACGTTACAAATTACTGACGGTAAATTGACATTTCTCTATATTCTCATCAAATCGGCTTAAATCTCCAAAAAAAAAATCCCCTATTTTCTTGCAAAAATCAGAACATAGGTAGGTGACTCTATCCCCGACTGTAGTCTGTAGAGGGTCTTTAACTCATCAAATTTTATACTGTACGTGTAAGAATATCCCTACAGGAAAGATAAACATCAAAAGTTCTAGACAATTGTTCTTAACTTCAAAAATAAAAACACTACTCCCTTGGTTCCTTACAGTTTGACTTTTTTTTATCCACGGTTTTACCACTTTTCATTTGCCTTTGACCAAAAAAAGGTGAAAAATTTGACCAACTATATTAATTAATACATTGTTACTATTTTATGAAAATGAAATATATCAAAAGTACTCAAAATGTAGTTGAATGAGTCTAATGTTTTTGAATAATTCTACACAATGTTCTTTCAATTTATGGTCAAAATCTTAAAATTGACAAAAAAATCATATGATAAAGATTCTTCTTAGAACGAGGGAGCATCTCTATAATTAAAGTTCATTAATTAGCACTCTCCATCAAAAAAAAAGTTCATTAGCACTCAATAAATGTACAAGTATAAAGTGTAACCTTGAACCACCTCAAAGTGATCATGTGGGATTTTGAGATTGTTTCATATCATAACTTTTGTTGCAGAGAAAAGATTATATGCTACCTACCATTTTCTCAGAGAATGCTGATATTTTTAACTCTGCAATTACGATCTAAGACCTGTAGCTAGCTATGCCTTTGTAGATATATGTCCATATCACTCTGTGTCTCACTCACATAGCCTTTGAAGGGTTCAAAAGCCAAAAGAAGTTGTAGCATTACATACAAAAATCATGAAGGCAAGCATAAACTGATTCCCTTGATTGCCCAATTGGAATCGGTCATTGTCACGTAGATACATAGCATTACTGCTTACATGCATAAATCAAGAAGGCAAGCATAATTGATTCTCTTGCCCCATTTAAATCGGTCATTGTCACGTAGAAATTAAACATAGGACATCTATATACTCAGTAAGTCAGTATTAGGAATGAAGAAACTAGGAATCGTCGGATCAATTTACGGTTGGACCAGAAGCTAGGTCACTAGTTCAAAGTTGATAGTACATGCAGTGCTGTAAAGGTATTTGGTATCAATCTCCAGTAAGCACTAAGATAATTTAAGATAATTCAAGTTCAGTTATCAAAAGCTACAAAGAAACTTCTAGTCTACGCTACACCGGGTGCATGGGTTATGAGTACACCTGCCTAGGTGGCACTACTTTTTTATTAAAAGTAAAAAGGAAAAAAATGAGTGGTTAAAAGTCAGGCGGTAGTTCGGAGACATTAATCATATAAAAGATTTCACTAGTCATATATCTACTAGTCATTAGTCATATAAAAATAGGCACTAGTCATTAGTCATATAAAAAGACCTACTAGTCATCCATGTTAATTTTTTAAAAAAATGATAACGTGGCACCCGGTGTACCTATACACCGGGTGCACGGAAGACTTGCAAGACCTCTTATGGGTTCTGCACAGATACATAACTAACAAGCTAGCTTAGAAAAGAAAATGATCAATGAGCGATTGACCTAAGGATCTATGGCTCTATGCCAATGTTCCTAATAAGAATGAATTAACCGCAAACGTGTTAATGGTAGCGAAAAATATAACCCACCTTCCAAGAGTGGCCAAGAGCTAGTGGTAAAACTTTAACCGCTCTGCCTAGTTTGTTCCATAGAGTCCATGGCAGTAGAAATTTCCAAAACAATTATCCCATTCATTCTAAAATGTTCTCTACACTTTCTATTTTAGCCGTTCTTCAAAGTTTTTGCTACCATTTTAGAAATAAATTGTGTGGCTGGATCACATTTCTTCTTACTTTGTTGGAGAAATCTTAATCAGCCAACACTACTATCTAAAACTTTGTGCAAATAATAATTGTCAAGAAAATTTTGGGAGAAATGCAGTATGTTGCAAAACGGAAAAAACTACCCTCCGGGTGGCCGACCCACTAATTTTTGTGTCTATCTCTTTCATAAATTTAATAAGATTATATTGTTGGTTGGAGAGAGATAAAGCTAAGTTATCCTACCCGGTTAGAGATTCACCGGGTCACCCTAGCAATCTCCCTGCAAAACTAACTCATGCTGGAACTAACCTTAACCGACAGGCTAAATAAAGTATATATCCCCAATCAACTTAAATCGAATTTTATCCTATCCAAGCTGAATTAACTGCACTATAAGGCGCGCTATTGATCATCTTTATATATAAGATCTAAAAATTCTAAGTGGCCATTGACAAAAATCCCAAATTCATGATTCTAATATGGATCATAAATTCGTAAGTCTAATATGCTCTGCACTAGCCAAGTGGCCATTGATATGAGTCATATGACTACTTGCAAAGTACTGAAGTACAGAAGTAGCAATGCCATAGAGAATCGACGACTCTGTTTGAGACAATATGATACAATCAAACTAGATCGATGAAGTTTTTGTTTAGTACGTACTTTGAGGAGCTGTTCACGAGATTTAAGTATTTTGGCAGCACCAACTAGCATGGCCACATGAGCGTCATGCCCACAAGCATGCATTTTGCCGTTCACCTTGCTTTTATATTCCCAGTCAACAGCTTCCTGCATGTACGAACAAGAAAACAATAATTATACATTTGCGGAGGTTGTAGCGTCATCAGTTTTACTTTAACCATTTCCCAATCATACAGATTAGTTATTAATGTATGATACGGAGTATTAAATCATAGGACCATCAGTATTTCATTTAATAATATATTCACTTTTAAGGTGCATGCTTGTCCTTGATCAGCTCGATATGTACCCGTCGTCTTCTACATAAGAACAGCTACTCGATCGATCGATCGATCACTGAAATTTTTAATGTCCGATTTAAGGAATCACTGTAGCATCAAAGAATGTTTTAACATAGGTTTCGGATCAGATCACATCTGTCGGTGATGACGTAATGCATATGTATAATATACCTCGACAAATCATAAAGAGAAGAATTTCCAATGATGTCTGAACTTTGATGCTCATCAGGGTGTAAGTGTCCAAATCTTAGCCAGTGTTTTGTTTTTCTGTATATACAGTTTAGCTTTTTTCAGCTCCTTATTTCAGCTCAGTTCAGTTTAGTTTTACTTATAATTTTAATCGCATCATGTATTTTCAGTTTAGTTAATTTTTTAAAATTAAATTCAGTTTCAGTATAGATCTTATCATACGAACAAAAAACGGCCTTAGCCCCTGAGCTCCTAAGGCATTGTATAACATAAGCTAGATGTTATTTATTGATATTAGATGGATTTATATATTGTGATATTGTGTAACATGTACTTGATATTTATAATCAGAATATTTAAGGCCGATAGCATCGAGTTGCCAATCTTAAAGATTAACAATCTTAAAGATTAAAGGTGAACTCGATCTTTCTCACCAAAAAAAATAAAAAATTCTACTTGATCTTTACTATTTGAATAACTCTCTAGACTCTATTTTCATTCATCCTTTTATTTTAACTTATTTTTTGATGTTGGATAAGAACAGAACATACATACCTTTAAATTTTTTTAGAGACAATTTAAATAGGCCCAAATCGGAGGTCAAAGTCTCATTTACTCTTAATATACAAGTATTGAATATTTCTTACATCAACAAAAAAAAATGAATGCAAATAATCCCTATTCCCTAACCGAGAGCTCGATCTCTTTTAGAATTGTTTTTTTCAAGTAAATACTAGATACTCATCAGTCATCACAAATAAGTTTTGAACGAATTTCAAAAAGTACTAATAGATGCAGTTGCAAATCAAACTAATTCTTTATATGTTGGAATAAGTACGGAATAAATTGGGTTAGTGTAATGGTTCATCACTTTACCCCTTAAACAAATGGTTGAGGTTCTACTCTCAAGTGGATACCTTGAGAAATTAAAAAAAACTCAATACTATTCACAAAGGTCACAATTCAAGCAGCTTTTTGCCGTATGTCAATTATGCGTCTATGCAGTATGCACCATGTTTATCAGTCTCGTATAATTTTGGGTGTTCATATTATATCTACCAGTTATAATTTAAGTATCACATACTCACATGTGATGTATAGGAACCGTCTCGATCTTTTGCAGTGGTCGACGACGACGAGTTTACGACTACGTACAGATTGTAAAAGCTAAGTGGCTACGGTACCACGCTAGATAGTGTGCGCAATTTTACAGGGGATCCGCTTACAAATTTATTCACATAATTTTGGTCCCAACAAATTAACACAATGATTCAAATCCTCAATGAGACAAAACTTTAAACTTCAGTTTCCCCTAAAAAAAAAAAGGTGGATTAACCAGTGCCTACCGAGGCCCTAGTGCAGTTCTTGATCATCTCGTTGGATTTATTGAGGAGATTATGAGGGGTAATTGTTGGGCAATTTCTACCACTCCTTTCTAGCAGACTAGCACTGGAAAATCTAGTACTCGAGAGGAGCAGACACGTTTCGACACTCTACCCATTATTAGTGCATTCATGGTTTCGTACCGTAGATTGAATTGAAACTTGGTCTTAAGTTGAGAATTTTACAAAGTGGGGCTGAAACGCGCGAGTGCGCGACCTTGGTCTATTGGTCTTATAAGTGAAAAACCTTTGATAGGCTAGCTAATCTATGATTCTGTTTGATCTTTTTGAGTTCCTTCGGGCCGAGGTTGAGAGTAGGGGTGATAAGGAGGCTGAGCTTGGGGTAGTCTCGACTCGGCTCACAAATTTTTTTGTGGGCTCGGCTTGAGCTCAAAACTCGCCGATCTTTTAGAAAAAGCTCGTCTTGGCTCATAAAAAAATCAGCAAGCTTCGCTCGAACTCAAGTTTATGTGGTCGAGCTGAAAAGCTCACGAGATTTCGAGCTCGAGCTAAAAAATTCACGAATTTTCGAGTTCGAGCTTAAAAGTTAAACCTCATGTGGTTGTACCTTATTAATAAAAATGCTGGAATGGTTGTAGTCAATAAAAAAGTGTAATTATATATCGTATGTCACAAGTTCGAAAGTCTCCATTAATATAAATGTCTTATTTTGTTAAAAAATTAGTAATGTTACATATTCTTATTTATTTTTTATGTAAAAAATCGAGCCAGCTCGTGAGCTTTTCGAGTCGAACTTTACATGACTCGGCTCGACTGGACTCAAGGAACAGGTCGAGGCGAGCCCGAGCTTGGCTCGAACTTACTCGAGATGAGCTTTGACTCCGCTCAAGTAGCTCACCTGCCGCTCGTCTCATTAGTCATTATCACACCTAGTTAAGAACGCGAGTGGAAATCAAAACGTATAAGACACAGGAAAAAAATAGTGGAACCAACGTAGATAAAATGTTTTTTCACGGGGTACCCCTGAACTTTAACTTAATGCACCATCTATTCATTTCTACCAAAAGGTGCACTGGGTACCCCTGAACTATGATAGTGTGCACCCCATTACCTTAATTTGGAAAAAAAATTAAATTTTTATGAATTAGTCAATAGTTAACACCGTTAATGACCATTTTACCCCTATTAAGATTAAGATAATTTTAAAAAAATTACACGTTTAATATTATTTTGCAAAATAATATAGTATGTTTAGGGGTACCCGATGCAAAATAATATTAAACATGTAATGTTTTAAATTTATTTTAATCTTAATAAGGGTAAATGGTCATTAAAGATGTTAAATATTGACTAATTTGCAAAAATTTAAAGAATTTTCCAAATGAAGGTCATGGGGTGCAAAGTATCATAGTTTAGGAGTACCCGGTGCACCTTTTGATAGAAATGGATAGATGGTGCATTAAGTGAAAGTCAAGGGGTACCCCGTGAAAAAACCGTAGATAAAAAGATTTTTTTTTTATTGCGTAGATAAAAAGAATTCATACATGCTTACTATAAGTTGTATCAAGCAGCTTATTATCAGCAAGTCTTTGGTACACCGGGTGTACCGGTACACCCTATAAATTTATAACTAATTACAAAGGGACTGACTAATGGCAGTAAAAATGTGACTAATGATAATATAGTAATACTAGTTATAAAGCTATAGGGTATAGCCGTACACTCGGAGTACCTAAAAATTGGAGGCTTATTATTGGTTATATCGTTTTGTTTTGGTGACACATGGGCCATAAGCAACTGTACTCGGGACCAATGAATTAACTGATCAATACGGAGTATATTGAAAAGAAATTATCTTACCCAAAATGTCGCGCGTGCCGTTCAATAAGGGTCACTCAACTATCACATTTCAGGAAAGTTCCATTAGCCATTGCGGATCCTCTCCATTTAAATCTTCTTCATTTGTGTTCCATTTGTCATTCAACGGTTGAGATTATTTGGAAAGATAAGGGATGGATGTTTAATAATTTTAAAAAAGAAAACTTTAATTTTACTCTATGTATTAAAGAGCAAATAGAAGGCAAATGGAGGAAACACAAATGGAGAGGATCCAAATTCTACGGGGACCAATATTAGCCAACACAGCAGTGGCGGATCTAGAAATCATTCAAATGGTGAAATTTTAAACGTTTAATTAAGTGGTATCGCTTTACATGTTTCTTTGAAGTTTAGTAAAAAAAATTTATAACTCATCTGAAAATTTTGTAACGAAATTGCAAAAAAAAAAAAAATAAATCAAGTGGTGTCACTATGGACACCCTTATTTCCAAGTGCATCTACCACTTCATAGCACGTACTAACTACTCTCATAAATACATCGTATATTTAGGTGTTCATTCATCATAATACGCCACAATATGATTTTCCTACCATTTTGAATGAATTTTATTTTAAAAAATGCATTTTTGTGAGAAACAAATACATTTTTTTATTTTATGAGGTAGGGATAGGAGATAAAAAAATAGTTGCAAAATACCCACCTAGGTTTACCATATATATATAAGAATTGTCGTATTTTAGACAAATTAACTACCTAAAAAATAAAAAAATATTAGATTAGACCCTTTGGTTAGTTATTAGCCTTAATTAGGCCTTAGTCCCCCAATCTTCATACCAATTCCAACTTAAGCTCTGTTTTGTTCAACTTATATGTTGCAGATCATTTAAGTTCAATTTTTCAAATTTAATTAATTCTTTCTAATTAATTGTTTAGTTATATGTATATTGAAATTTGTTTTAGTTCAACTAAGTTTAGTTCTTTTCAATTAAGTTTGATTTTTTCTAGTTAATTTCATTTTTTTTTCAATGTAGTTCAATAGAGTTAGTTTAACCAGACAAACAAAACATAGCCTAATTTTTCGTGATTTCAAGTTTACTGAGAAATTCAAACATTAATGATGGAGTCTTACTTTAGCTTTTGGAGTAACCTTAGCTTTTAGCACTCTACCTCTGTATAGAAATAACTAATAATTATATATAAGACTTTTCTCCCTAGACATCGTCCTTAATCTACAATTTTTAAACAACAATCCAGTCCTGGCAAGTCATCATGTATGTGCAGCCTTTCTTAAGGGTTTGAGGAAACAAAGAATTGTTGCGAGAGCGATTGACTTCCTTCGACTTATTGTTTGCCAAAAGAAATTCCTTTGACTTCATTGATAAAAATTGAGAATGCACTATTTTGATTTAGTTCAATATGGTGAGTGTAAGCCTAATAGGATGAGCCGCGGAAGGGTTAGGTCATGAAGGACATCTTGGGATTGCAACTAGTGGATACTAAGAGAAAAATTCTTTTGAAAATACACATGGATATATACTCACTCAGCTGATGCAAAACAGAAGGGCTGCGAAACAGTGAAGAACCAATAACGACCGTACCAGTACGTGATAATTAATAGGATTATAAGTTAGCACATCAAACATTCAAACTACAATCTCAAGTACTTACTAACGTACTTGCATTAGCAAAACATAAGTACCATGGAAATATTTGTGACGTTTACTCTCACGTTCTAAAAATAGAAACCGGTAGATGCATGGTAGTGGTTGTCTAGGACCACAAAAGTAACATGCAATTTGCAATTTTTAGAAGTTAAGCAAGACAAATTATAGGAAAAAAGAAGAAGTCAAAATTAAAGTACATACTTATTATTTTGCATTAGCAAATAAATTAATTATTATAAACCTAATAAATCGCATGGAGGCCTTGTAAGTATTTTCTTTTTCTCTTAATAATAAAAAAAATAATTAATGGGTTATCTGTACTCACATGTCCCACCTACGTCCGCCCATGTTAGATAACATGCATATCATCTTAATTACAGTCCCCCACAAATAGATGACTTTCCTTAAATATAACAAGCACTTACAAAATTAAGTTGCAAGATGAGATATCATCATCACAAGAAACATATCAAACTACCAAACACACATTTCTTGCTTCACTTCTTTTAAACAAAAACACAAAACCTGAAAGAGATCATAAGCAAGCTAAGAAATTAAAGAAATAGATCGATAAACGATAACATGCATGTACCTGAATTGGCAAAGCATCCATGTCAGCTCTAAGGGCCACAAAAGGAGGACCTCCCGTACCGATCCAGGCTCGGATACCAGTCCGAGCCAAAGGGTAGCGATAAGGGATCCCGAGCTGCTCGAGCTCGGCTCGGATCAAAGCACTAGTATTATATTCTTCGAAGGCAAGTTCCGGGTTTTGGTGAATTTCCCTTCTCAACTGCTTAATCCAATCCACGGTTCGTGGCTTTAGAGCCGCGGCCATGATCTCCTCCCTCCACCACTCCTCGCTGGTGGTAGAAGTAGCTGCGGGATGCCGGCACACGGTGGAGTTATGGTTCCTATCGGTATTTGTATGTAATGAGTGTGTTTTGCTACAAGGTAAGTAGTAAGAATTGTCATCATAGGACGTTGATGTAGTGGCTAACGGGATAGCTTGGATGGCTAGGATGCTATGGCAAAGTGTTGCTAGTACTAGAGCTGTTGCTTGTAAGAAAACTACAGTGTAAGATGACCTAGATATGTTCATTATGATGTCTAGGCAAAATGGTAAGGGAGCAGCTAGCTAGTGAGGTGTTTAGGGGGACGATTATGCAGGAGGAAAATACGTGGGAAGTGAGAACACTGAATATAAACACGTGGGTGATAAATTAGGCGAAGGACCAGAGATATATAAAGAGAAGCAAGAGGAGTGAATTACATCACGTGGGGGGTTTTGGGGGGAAAGAAGAAGCCAAACAATCTTTGTATTTTTGGGATAAAGAGTGAGAATCTTAGAGTGGAGGACACTGGACATTTTTCTTCAAATTGGGGTACTTAAAAACGGCTGAAAGGACTGAAGTGGTAGAGATTTGTAAGTGGTGAGTGGTGGTAATTGGCATATGTAGCTAGTCTTGATTAGCATAATTGGTTGGTTCTCCACTACAAAGATGTTGATTATATTCCATGGTATATATTGCGATTATGGGTTAAATATTGGGCAAAATTAGTATGCATTTAAATTGCATGATGATTTACGTAATTAATGACCGTACAATTTGGTCAAAGAAGCAATATGTTTTAAAACTTTTTTTGTTCTCGTCGATTGTAGGGAAGAAGCGTTGTTAAGTGTTATGCTGCTCTGATACCATGTTAAGAATGGGGCCGCGCGTACACTTGCAGCTACAAGCCCATATGGAGAGAGGAGGCAATAACCACAGATGGGCCTAGAGGGGTTCCATCCTAAAACCAATTGGCAATAGGAGGAGTAACCCTCTAGGCCTATATATAGAAGAAACATCTACTCTCTCCTCAATGTGGGACATATTCCCAATACTCCCCCGCACTCGAATGCCACTATTTATGGGACCATTCGAGTGGACTGTCACTCCCTGGCATGAACTTCAGGGCCCAGGCATATCATCTGGGTGGGACCGTCTCAAGAAATGGGGAGGGCCCAAGATAGATCAGCTCTGATACCATGTTAAGTGTTATGTTCTCAAGGCTTGCTCTTCTCATTAATCACAGGGGAATATATATACACCCTAAGGCCACAAGTTGTTGGGCCTGAATACTAAATACAATATGCACAAATATACAACCCAATAAGCGTTAACTAAACAATAACGAGGATAAAAAAACTCGTTTATCTCCCTTCTCTAGACAGAAAAAACACTAGCCTCCAATAGGGGTGCCATTAATGTTTTATACATCAATGGCAAGCTCTTAAAAGTTTAAATTCTTAATATTTTTTATTTTGATGTCAGTGTTAGTACTATAAAAATAGTCTCTTCTATATATAGTTAGAGTCAATTCAATTATGAGAGTAATTGCTCTTATAAAGTTCAATGACCAAATGGATCTAAAAATAATTGTGTTCATCAAAATGAAAAGATTAATAATATAGGGATGTGATCACTAAGATGCCAATGTTGCAATGGATAACCGCGCATACGAGGAGGAATAAAGTGAGAAATGAGAAGATTATAAAATTGGTCGGTTAGACTAGCGCTATTTAAGATAAGATTTGAGAATACCTATGTTGGCTTTAGCATGCGCACACAATACAAGGTTTAGAGATATCCCGGAGAGAAGGTTAGAATTAAAGGTTAGGCGCGCGTGTGAAGAAATAGTGAGGGGTAGAGGAAGACATGGCAACATCAGCCCCATCATATTTGGATGAGGGTGGTTAAGTTAGATATGGCTATATTTAGCTTTAACGAGGCCATGGTTGGAGATAGCGGAAGGTGGAGATAGGGGAAGGTGGAGAAAAATTATCGAAGTAAAGGATTACATTTGAGAATTAGAGTGAAAGCTGTATATGGTGTGTGCATGCATGCGTGTGTATGCGTGCGTGTGTATGAGTGGGTATACACTAGTACAAAATGGTGGTTCAACGTCGGTTTTCCATAACATGTGGCGTCGGTTCTGGGCCATATAAAATCCGACGTACACCTTGCAGACGTAGATATCGGCGTCGGTTAAGAGAAAACCGTTGGCATCGGTTTTTTCCTAAAACCGACTCCAATTTTCATAAATTGGCATCGGTTTTTTGTAAAACCGACGCATATTTTCCAAACTGGCATCGGTTTTTTTGAAAAACCGATGCCAGTTTTTGCAAATTGGAGTCGGTTTTGTAGGAAAACCGACGCCAATTTGTGGCTAAAAAAATAAAAAAAAATTGAAAAAAGAACAGCCGCCAA
>ONZK01000117.1:32196-42286 GCA_900322385.1 Pharnaceum exiguum | reverse complement strand
TAGAAAACCAGCCCCATATATCATCCCTGAAATCTTTATCTCAAAAACAAAAGAAAATACCCAGAAACTTTAGCCAAAAAGGGGGGAAAATATACCTCTTCATCATTAGTTCTTTTATCCATCATTGTGAATCTGAAAAGCGTAATTAATGTTTAAGTTTTCTGAATAAGTGAAATGTGAATACTTGGGGAAGTTATGAGTTTAATTGTGCATTATTAACATTTACTCATTATGAAGTAACGTGTGTTGAGGGGGAGAGAAATGAGCAGCAGTAGAGTTGGAGTAGGAGAAGGATTAAGAGTAGGAAAAAAATAACAAGGGCAATATTAGAAAAAAAGTGTTGCAAAGACCTTTGTCTTGTTGTGAAGAGATATCCCCTTCTATAATTATTCATTTGGGTTAATTAGTATAGCAAATTTTTTAATGACAATAAAGTAATTTTTTTCTTCTTTTTTGGCAATGGATAACGCTGGGTAATAGACCCTACACTACCAACAGAATGGAAGAAGCTCTTCTTTCCTAGCTTTGACCGCTACATTATGCGCTTTCTAATCTAACTACAAGGTTTGGAGGAACATTAGTAATATTACACATAACTAGATCTATGACGTGGAGCGAATCTTTTGCAGAACCAAATCAACAAACCTAATCTTTCTCCAGTATGAAACCCTTACAAAAACTTTGGACAACATTACTGGAATCACCCAACACCCAGGCGAAGATATGTCCTTCCTAACAGCCCACATAAGCGCTTCATAAATAGCATCAGCTTCACTTGATTAACCGAGTGAGCAAACCCAACACCCGGACCACCACCTACCTGAGCACCCGAAGAACAATCAGTAGCAAGTAGCAACTCACGCCCCAACCAGCTTATAAATCCTTACACTACTAAAAATACCCGCGGTTTACCTCGCTATTTTGTCCACGGATTCGAAAGCGTGGTACGATTTTGTTCTCTTTTGCTGTTTGGACCGCGCCTAGACACGATATGTAGCGTGGGCAGCCATGTCCCCGAAAAAAAGCGTGGACATGCTTCATAAAGAAAAAAGAAAATACTCACCCAAGTAAGAAAACAGGAAACAGAAGGTACAATAATAAACCTCGCCACATATCTTTTCTCATCCTTGTTCAATCTCTCTCATCCCCCCATCTCTTTCCCCCATCCACAAACCCTAGATCTAAAGTCTAAGCCCATCACACCGTACTTCAATGTCACTCCCAAAGTCCCATTAATTCCAACGAAGTCACTAACAATGGTGAGCAATCAAGAGCGGCTCAACGGGTGGTCTCCCATGGACGTTTTGTTGTCACCAACTGGTAATTAATATTCATTTCTTCATTTCTGAACACTAATTAGAGCTGGGTCATTTACATTGATCTTGTTATCAATTTTCAATAATATTCGAAAGTAGTATATATTTCATATTATCGAGTCCAGATCTGAATTAAGTCGAATTTGCATTGGACAATTCGGGTGCCTTGCGAATTAAAGTTCTGGGGTGGGGTGGCTCAATAACTTGAGTTCCCTGTAATATGGGTGATGCTATGTTTGTTGGTATAGGGAAATTTAATATTATTAATTTGTAGAAAATTTAAGAGCTTCATTTGGGAAATTGAAGGGAAGAGCGATTTGGTCTTGACGTGGTCATCTGACGGTGAAACTTAGATTCACAAATTTGATAATGAATTTTTTTAGAAGGTTAGAGTGTATACTTTGACAATTTTACTTGGTACTTCCAACTTATATATTGGTGAGTGGTGATTGATAAGTATTTTTTTAAAGCTCAAATTTGTAAGGGGAGGACAATGTTGCTATGCTTATTGTATATTAGGGAATTGATGTAAAGATATATATGTAGTAATGGTGTACCTCCGTGACTTATTGTTAAGCTTTTTGTGGTTATTTGTTCTCACGGCCAATAGTTTGTGTTCATTGTTGTTGGTATGTACTCTTGTGACCTTTGGTTCAGCATGTTATGTTGTGCTATTGAACTTACCTTTCTGTCTTAATTGTTGGATATATATGTCCTTTATTAGTTTTATTTGGTGGATATATATGTACTAGCAAATAATAGAAGGTTAAATGGGAGCTAATGATTTGTTATATACAATCTCCTAGCTTTTTATTCATCATCTTCATGCTTTAATTTCCTTCACAAGACTTTCTACTCTCGGTTTTTGTTGCAGGCAGCCAGGGAGTTTAAACTTGGGCACTATGTTACTCTTGAACCTGTGGAATTCTACAAAGTTTGTCAATGTATCCATGTCTTAGTTTTTTTTTAGAGGTTTACCTTTCCTTTTTCTGTCCTTGGGGTGAGGTCATATCTCGTAAATGTCTTATTGTGAGAGCGTCTTCTATATTTAATATCTTCTCATGTTTCGTTAGCTAATGATATGGTTGGTGACTGATATGGAATATAGAAATTGATCCTTTTTTTTAGCTTATGTTTGCCTTGCTGATCAATTTTATTTGAATTTAAGTACTCTGTAGAGAACGCCTAATATTGCTCATTATATGTGGAAATTGGTTCCTTCCTTTCGTTATCGTATTGAGAGATAAATCATTATCAAGTCTTGAACTACATCATCGTTTTACTCTCTGTTTTTTTTTATAATAAAGTGGACCGTTTTACTGTCTCTGTTGTGTTGTTGACTCCTACAATGTATCCGTGGTACTTCAAGTGTTTTTTTTTCGTTGTTGCCGCCTACTGTATTAATCTAGTGTGCTCAGTAATGATAAGTCCGTGTTTATATCTAATTTGTAATTTGTGGCCATTGTCATGTAATACATTGTCTTTAAAGAATTATGGATTGGATGTGTTGCAGTTGTAATACTTGTTAATATCCCAGAGCTTATTTTCTGTATTATGTTGAATGTCTGTAGAAGTGGAAGTGCTGGTAGTTGCTAGTTTGCTACTTGTTGATTATTGATAGTGATGCCTTGCGTCTCATTCCGTGGTGTGCTATAAGGGCTGTATTGAGGTTTGCTACTTGTTAATTCTAGCTATACTTTTCATGTCATTTTTAGTTAGTCACTTTAGGTTTCTGTTGAGATTTGGTCCATTATAAATTGAATGTTCACTTGTTCTTTTTCCAGGGCTTGCAACGTAAGTCGGATGCACATATTTTGGAATCGGTGCTACGGACTCAAAATCGTCATTCAGCTCTTCATCCCTCTTCAATTATGGTTGCGAGAATGCGGGTGCCCATGTGTGATCATTTTAAGTGACAACTACGAATCATTGTTATTATTAGACTGCTGAGCTAGTGAGTTAGTTTAGCTTAGCCATTTTGGCTTGAGTTCTTATTTTTAGCTGTATGTTCACTTAGTGAACTCGAATATGTAATGACATTTATTAATGATAATTGTCTAGTATAATAATATATTGATTCTTCTTAATATAAAAGTTTAATCTTGGTATATATTGCTGGAAATTGGCATTTATATATAAATATATGAAAATTTAAAATATATAATTGAGCTAATAACTTCAGTACAAATGTCATGAATCTGAGTGAAAATAAATATCTTCTCGTAGTTTTTTTTTTTATTTTGTCTGAAATTGGCCACGCACTAAAGCGTGATACAAAAATAACACGCTCCGAAGCGTGGTTCAATGCGTGGCATATTCTCCACGGTGAATTTTTCCACGCTTTATAGCGCGGGAATTCCAAAGCCCCAAGCGTGGTAAACCCCGCCTCATTCTAGTAGTGTAATTAGCACACCATGAACCATCTGTAACTAGAATAATACCCAAATCCATAGTAATCGGTACCGCAATGAAGATCTAGTTCTCATCTCCCTCCGCCGAAATCGAATGCCGATCCATTACACTTGTCTTACCCCCCAGAGTTACGTTGCCAAGTCGGAACTAGTATTAAACCCCAAACTCCCAAGCAGATGCATAAGATCCTCATAAATACAGAACGTACATCTCAAATTCTGTAGAATACCACCAAATTAATCTGACTTCATACGATGAATCCAAAAGGGCCCACAAGCCTCCCAGGAACATACACAACCCCTACAACTGAAACACATCATCTTTATATTTCTCATGAAGAACCTTAAAAGAGTCATCCATCCATTTATCAAATGGTACATCATTATTTATATTCAAACAATCCCCATACCTCCAAAAGACTTTCGAAACAGTGAAGAACCAGAAGAGATGTGCATCAGACACCTCTTCGGTTCAAAAAAAGGAAGAATGGAAGAATCCTCGTTTCCCCCTTCATAACGAGTACGAGATCTTACTAATGTGTGATATCCAATTTTGAATTTTTGATTGTTGGGTTAATTTAAACTTGTATATCAACACTAATTGGCACTCGTTGTCATATAGCATACTTAATGGATAGGAGTAGAACCAACTCGTTATTTACATATGCCGGACTTCAAATTGAACTGCACTACGTACCCTATTGAACTTGGGATTCAATAAGGATCAAAGTCCTATTTAGCTCTACTTAAGGACCCTGCTTCAAGCCTTCAACCATGTGGGAGTCCATGAGGTAGTTATGGTAATGTGGCTCGTCATAATTACCATAATGAAAGGTTAATTGACATGACCTTGTAATTGGAGTAGGTTCAAGTTAAAATCTACAGGGATGATGTACCTAGGTGAACTAATACTTCGGCGTAGCGTTTGACGAAAATCGATTGATCTGATTAACAAAGATGACAAAATCTCTTTGATGTCGTGAATAAATGGATGATGTTGAATTAGTTTGATACTGGATCACCATGATTGGGATAAGGCCCTTTGTTCCAAAATCAAATAAGAGGTGACGACTTACTTTTATTGTAATTGAAATCGCACCACTTGATACTAGTGGGTTTTTATCAAAGCGTAAGAGGGAATAATACAATGAATCCGTAAACCTCGAATTTGACATTTGGTCATTGCCACATGTAAGGTGGACTAGAGAACTTGCATGATGAGCCATAAGATAACTTTGCCTTGTATGGCTGTTGACATTATTATGCCTTATAATGGCTTTGTAAACCGATGATTGATATTGGTTGAGTATTATTATTTAATGGTTAAGAATGGGTTAAGATCCACCTAATGGATAATAAAACTTGAATAAGTATTGTTGAGCCTTTGTTGGCCATATAGCGGCTATCTTTGAAGGAGATTTAGAAACCATTTGATTGACAACTCGCCTAGGGCTTCGCCTACGGGCTGTGGGCTACATATATAGTCTTGTCGTTCCACTAAAAGGGTGGTAGATAGCCCATCTTTGAGCGAGGACTAATAGGGAGAGTATGATCATACTTAGATTCGTTTGCTGGATTGCTAGCTGTTAACAGGGCTTTACCATGGAAGTTCCTCACCTTGTCGTTGCCATTAACGTGTGAGATTCTATCTCACACGTGTGAGGTTGAAAGGACGACTATTGGGTCACGATCAGTTGTAATAGTTGTCTGACCAGTTAGACTTGAGTTTATGGATGTATTATTTATTACTATTATGTTGGTTTGCTATTATGTTTTGTTTTTTTCTACTTAGCATGTCTTTTGGTCTTTGAGCAAGAGATATGTTGCAGATCTGTTTGAGATTTTAGGGTAGAAGTTTTGAAGCTCTACTATATTTATCTATTCATTTATACTAATATTACAGGTCGTTTATTGTATTAATAATTAGGGTCTCATTCTGGATATTATACGTCAAAACAGATCGAATCACAAACTTGACAAGACGATTGGAACAAGGTTACAATGGCACCCAAAATAGAGGTGGACAATCCCCCGACAATGAACAAATGCCTCTAACAATCATCAATCATGTTTCCCATCCCTTTTTTTCCTTTTCCTTTTTACATTCCCGTATCAAAATCGAGTCGGGGCTAGAGTTGGAAAAATAAAACACTATGAGACATGATACATTGATACCAAATTAAAATTCGCTTACCGATCACATTTGCAATGTCTTTACACTAATGAAACAATGATACCAAATTACATAATTCACAAACCAATCACATCTAACATAATTTTGTAACGCTATTATGGTATTTTGGTACCTTTATGCTCCATCTCTACATAAAGGTGTAACCCCTAAAGCAAAATTGATGACAGGGTTGAGAGTCGTGAGACAAGTCTATGTTAGTTCAAAACCATTAAGCGAAGATATTTACACAAACTAAGTAACAAAACTCATAAATTATCATCAATACATAATAAATCACCCAAAATAGAAAACACAAGAAAGTATCAACAAGGCAACGACAAGGGAAAATAAATTCGGGCTAGGCTAAGTGTGTTTGGGCTAGGGTTGGAAAAATAAAACACTAATGAGACAATGATGCCTAATTAAAATTCACATACCGATCACATCTGACAGGGTTCAGTGCCTATGAAGTTGAAAGAATTATCTCCACCTTTCAACTTTAGGTGATTATGGACTATAACAAAATGGTTATGACAACCTTCCAATACTTCTTATTTTTGGTGAAGATGTTGGAAGTCAATACTTAATTGATCAATCTCAGAAACAACCTCTCTGTTTTCTTATATAAGGGTAAGATTGCGTTCATCCTGACCCGAACACCCCCATTGAATGAGAATTTACACTCGATTGTTGTTGTTATACCGATCACATGTGACATGTATTTACACTAATGAAACAATGATACCAAATTATAGTTCACATACCAAATACATCTGGCATGTATTTTTATGCTATAATGTTATTTTAATACCTTTATGCTCCATCTCTATATAAAATTATTATATAATACCTAAAGCAAAATTGATGACATGGCCGGTGAGACAATGTCATGTTAGTTCAAAACCGTTAAGAGAAGATATTTACACAAGTCAAGTAACAAACTCAATCAAAATAAATTATCATCATCAATACATAAATAAATCTCCCAAAATAGAAAACACAAGAAAGTATCAACAAGGCAACGACCTAAAAGCGTCCAAAATCCAAAATATCCCAAAAAAAATCCATCCAATCCATCCGAATCCTCCGTCCGACCATCCCCAATCAATCAATCCCCACTCTTACAATGACACATACACACACAATACACTTTTCCAACATGACCTCATTCATTCATTAGTTATTTTCCCTTCCCTTGCCAGGTTGTCCAAAAAGTGCACTCTTTTAACACCCAACTTAAATATCTTGCCCCCCTACCCCTACCCGAAAATATCATTACATCAAACACACATAAAAACCACATCTTCAGATATTTCATTACATCTCAATTCATTTCGTACATACACTTCTTCTGTATATCCAACTGTGTCGTGTTCTCGTGTCGTGTTGTACTAAAAACTTAAAAAAAAAGGAAAAGAAAAATGGAGAGAGGGAAATGCGACGGGTGTGGAGAAAAGCCGGCGATACTATACTGCGGAGCAGACTCAGCGAACTTATGCTTGTTCTGTGACAGGGAAGTACACTCAGCGAACGCGCTGTCACTTAAGCACGTGCGAGTCCCGTGCAATCCGAACGGTGCTATTGATATTGACTGCGACGGTGGTGAAGAGGGTGATGATGAGGATGATGACCGGGTGTATATAACTGGGTGCCCTTCTGCGGATGAGCTTGGTGAGAGGCTGGTGTTGGAGGAGAGAGAGTGGGGTGGTGGTGGTGGTGGGTTGAGTGAGCAGGTTGAAGGGTTGAGGGAAGAGGAGGAGAGGGAGGGGAGTAAGGAGGGTAGGATGAGATTGTTTAGTGGTGGTGGTGGTGGTGGTAAGGATGAGGGGTTTGAGGAGAATGCAACGTCGTCGTTTACGTCGATGATGATGATGTGTGAGGGAGAGGGAGAGGAGGAAGGGAGTGATTTGGTTAGTGATGGTGGTGATGGCTTTTGGGATTTTGACCCTTCTTATCATAATCAAACTGAAGCTGATCAGGTAAAAACTTTTGTTCTTCGATTTTTTGTTTTTACAGTAGCAGCAAGGCTATGTTTTGTTTGTCGCTAACTCAGTTTTTTCAGTTCAGTATTTTTAATTGTTAAGTTGTGTTTCAGGTATAATTTTAACCGTGTTTTTATTCAAAAATATAATAGAATTATGACACTGAATGGATATTTGTGAAATGTTGTGGGTTCAATTCAGTTGGAAAGAAAAACTCTTCAAATTTAAAAATTACCCAATTCACATTTCTCGAAATAAATAATTGTGACTTGCTAATCCCCTAAAAAAATATGACTTGCTAATTAAAGACTTAAAAGGCTGCTAACTCCAAAGAAAACAATCCGGGTCATTTTTATAAAAAGTTTTGGTCCTGTTGTGTGTTTAATAATGTGACAACTGTCTTGAGTAGATGAAAGTGTATTTGGTGGTCGGCTGTAACCATGACTTATTACAAAGCTTTGGACTTTTTGAAAGAAAGAAAAGGTGCTCAAGTCTCTAATTGACTATTAATTAAGGTGAAGCTGTTTACAGTTTTGAAGCTAGGACGATATCTGATTATTGTTGTTGTTACTTTGCTAAATGTAGGCGTCAACTGCTAAGCATCTTTTGCTTGTTATTGATTGGTTTGGGGCATGCTAATGATAATTGGATATTTTGCGTTTTGGTGCCCTGAGATTTGGCCTAATTATGAATTGGTGTTCCGAGGTTTTGATATTATTAGGTCCCGAGGTTTTGATATTATTATTTTGGTGACCTGAGGTTTGTCTTCATCTAACTTTGTCTTCATTTTTTCACTTGCTTAGGTGTGGGATTTTTCATGGGGAAAATCAGTTGAAATTGATGAACCTTCATGTGCATCAACAAGGGTTTCAGATGATATCTGTGAGATGGAGTCCTCAAGAATTGTAAGTTTGCTTGCTTCTGCTTCGTACTGTTTAAGCAGTCTTTCACAAGAGTTTGTTAAACGGGTTGCCCCAAGAATCCAAATTGCTCTGATGTATGTCCTGGGGCTTGCACCGTTGAGTGACCTTGACCTGCATGCAACAGCGTACGTGACTACTAAGGCTATTTCGATGTAGCACAATTAATTAGAACAGATTTTGGATTTAAATGCTCTTGGTATCATCACTGAACTCCCACCCCCACCCCCCTCCCTCCCTCCTCCCCTCCGTTTCTTTCCCCCTCACAGATGGTAAGACCCAAAAACGATATGGCCATTTCTTGGTACTGAACGGTTGGTTTCCTGTCGACGCATATTGCTTCTCTTGTGGAAAAATTCTTGCATAGTAATGGGATTTGATGTCAACGGTTGGATTATCAAAGTCAGAATGGGACCAGTTTATTTCCACTCCTATGCCTCCAGGTTGGCTAACATGCTCAAGCCACAAAGATCAATGAGCTTTCGTAGATTACTGTATATATACCATGACCTTATTTGAAGTTCTATGGGTAATTTGGGGTGGTCAGTCAATCTAGCATATGAAATAGAAAGTGTAGGTAAATCAAGCAGCAATCCCATTTCAACTAGAATGTGTCCCTGATTTGTAATGCTGGAAAAGTCATCTGTGACCGTTGTTAAGCAGTTAACTGGAATCCCATCAAGGTGAACCATTTGGTTTCTGTAGGTTGGTATTCTAGCATTCTAGGACATTGGTGAGATTAGCATGAAACTAAAGGCTTTGAATTATGATCTTCATCAACCTCGTAGTTGGAGGTATACCTTCCAGTGGACAGTGGTTCATTAGTGATTTCTAGTGAATCAGAGGAACCAAGTTTTTGGAGATGATGGATATGTCAGATCATGTGATATTTGTCATTAGAGCTGGCCACGACTCGACTCGGTTCGGCTCCGACTCGACTCGTCCCGATTCCGACTTCAAGAAATATAAAACCTTAAGTAAACTGTTGAGACCGATTCGATTACGACTCGACTTGCCAAAATGAATATTGTAAAGTCGCAACCCGAACCGAACCTAGATGACTCGACTTCGACTCGACTCAATTATCAATCTTGCCAAACCATAACCCGAACCGAACCTAACCGATTCGACTACGACTTGATTCATTTTTCATTTAGACTCTATTCGACTCGACTCTTTTTTAATTCGACTCGATTCGACTTGTTAGATTTGATTCTTAAACTATTAAACTACTAGTGTATAACAATGAGGTGAGATTAGATTTGATTGTGTGCATTAGTGATTGATT
>ONZK01000117.1:17272-27683 GCA_900322385.1 Pharnaceum exiguum | reverse complement strand
CTGCATAGAGGACTTAGAGTTATTTTATATATGAATCGAGTACATACAAAATTTTATCATTTTAGTTTGAAATATATTTTGACTTTGAACATACAAAAATAAAATTTAGTTTGGTTTTCACAAGATCAAACCCTTTTTAAGCCATTTCTGATTCAGCAAGTTTTTGGTACACTGGAAGTATACATACACCAGGTGAATTTATAACTAATAATAAAGTTACTGACCAGTGACATTACTAAGGTGACTAATTATATATGTTACAATAGTTTGTAAAAAAAACACCTAGTTTAAACATACACCGAATGTAACCAAGGATTGAAGTTTATGATCAGCCACTCTAATCAAAATCACTCCCTTTATTATTCCTCCAATGGCGTCCAGTTTAACCAACTGTGAGAAACATCAAACTAGGAAAAAAAATGCTATACGAATCAATTTAGTTTTGAGTAGTAATTGGGATTCCCTATAACATTTTGTAAGTTTTGGTGTTCGTAACATTTTGTATTTTAATTAAAAAAGGCATACTTAATGGTGCTTACACCATTGATTAGCCAACTAACACCAAATTACATCCTTAAAAGAGGGCTTTGTTTGCCAGTCAACTTGGGGAACATAAATAATGAATCGCATTTACTTCCTGGTGAAACAAAATCCATTGGGCTTGTCACAGATCTAATAGTCGAATCAATGTCAATATTCTATCGAGCTAGTCCCCTAAGAGTTTATAGAACTTGGCTGTGTTTTGTTAGCCCCTGTTCGGGATCATTGTTAGTTTCTAGTTTTTGGTTTTCAAATATTTTCAACTTGGTGATAATGAAGTTATTTTTGAAATTAAAACATTTGACATAATATATCATGTTATGATTTTCGAAACTGACAACAGAAATTTGAAAACCACTTTTTCTGGTTTCCAAAAACTGGTTTTTAGTTTCGAAAAAAATTGAAAAATGGAAACTGAAAACGATACCAAACAGCACCTTAGTGTTTTGTTCGTCTAATCATCTCTAAGGCAACAGTTCAATTCAATTTTAATTATATTTTTAACTATTTTTAATTATTTTTCAATTTATTTTAGTTTTTTATAGTTTAGTTAAACGGACAAATGGCTTGTTTTATTCGTTTATGGAAACCTGAATTATACTAAATAAAAAATTGAAAAGTACGGAATTAAAATGAAAAAAAGACTAGATGATTGAAAAATTATTGAATTGAATTGAGAGAAGAAAAAAAAAAGAAATGTTACACTAAAGTTGAACAAAACACAATCTAAATGATATGCTTTCTTAAAAAGAAACTTTAACTTTTGGGTACCCGAGGTTTAATATATTGTACGATTTGATACATGTAGTATTCAATATACTGTTTTGGACACCTTTGGTTTAGTTCCGTTATCACTTTGAGGATTTGACCATTAAATACACAAGATGACCGTTAAAAATGGTAATATGGCATATCATTTTTTTTAGTTTTTAAGCGCAAACATGACCTTTTTTACCCCTTCAATTATACTTGTACAAGCGTTAAATGACCTTTTTACCTTTATAATTATTCTTGTATGTAATATTTGGAAGCCAGAGGGATTTTTATTTTTATTTTTCTATACACATAACGGTACACAATTTTTTTTAACAGTCTAAGGTCTAGTATTAAGGATTATATTAATAGCATTATTTTCCGGAAGAAAAAATGGCAACAATTGGCTTAGAAATGTTCAAATGGATAACACCAATAGATTGATTACTCAGGAACACACTTGTTTGCCCTAGGTTCAAAGTCACAAGGACAACGACAAAATTGACTTTCGAGACTATAACATTCACTACCAGAAAAAGAAAGAAAGAGATTTACTAGAAACAAAATATTATAGGAAGACTTTACTGGAGTAGGCTGGCTGTTAGTGGAGAAACTATATACCAGAACGTCTAACCTGTCACTTGGCATGGAAGACAATAATCCTAGCTTGCCAATTCGTATAATGGACCAATAATTATCATGTGCACGTTACACAATTACCAGCTTGCAATTAAGAATACACCAAAGTTTTTGATCCAACCAAAAGAATATGCAGTTTCTAATCAAGCAGACTCTGAATGGAGATCTAACCTTCACTTCCTACGTCTTTGCCATGTGAGTTCTGTCTTGATTCCTGAGCCAATCCTCTACTATTCTCTCTCGCAGATACTCCTTTATCTCTCCTCCTTTTTCTTAATCTTAATAATAATGCAGACATTTGACATCAAAACTCAGCACTTGAAACTTATCAGACTCATACAACCTTGTCCATCCTCCTTTGGGTGCACCCTGTAAGTCACCTTTCTTTCTTTCCTTTCCTTGCAGATTTTTTCTTCTTTTGTGAAGTGTATGACAACATTTCTCATACGTACGTTGGTATGCAATCATGTTTTGTACTGTCATGCTTATTGCTTGTACAAGATATAAACGCCATTCCTAATATACGAGTATTTCTTTTACTCATTATGCATACGCAGAACTCTTTGATGGGCAGGCAGCAGTAAGCAGTTAATTTGTGATTCTAGCCCATTTCTATTTTGCTTGTCAGCAAGCAGTTGAAACAGCTCATGTTAGTTAAGATAAAAAGAAACAGCTCATGTTAGTTAAGATAAAAAGATTTCACTTCTGCAGATGTTAACATGCTCCAATAAAGTTTGCCATCTGTTATGACAGGACTTTCTGATGGTCACATTACAGTAATTAATTTACCAAATCTTCTGCATACTATTAATTTTCTTCCTTCCATGCTAGCTTCTTGTCATTGAATATGCAATGTAAACCATTTCAAACCTCCGCCTATATATCTTTGAACTATTCAAAAAATTTGAACTCTTTATAGTACTATATGATAGTGAACTTTGTGTTAGTTCTATTGAGTCATAATTAAACAACATTATCACAAAGTGTAGGAGGGTATGGTGGATAAAAGTTCTATACTGACAAACGAGAGAGAATGGGGTGCACATCTTCTATGCTCCAAGCTGCTGGTAGGGGGAGAAGGAAGAAGATGACCATTTCAGAGGTCGTTGTCTTCGTCCCCACATTGCGAATTCCGGTACCGTCTGACCTTCAAAAGGGCCTTAAAGGTCTCGTCCCTAAGGATCTCCTCGACCGCCTCATTGCTCTTCGCAATCGCATCATTCTTCTGTCTGAAGATACTGGTCAGTTTCATCATCTTCAGCTGTAATCGTACCATCACATTTTCTGCAGTTTTGCAGCATTTACTGACAAGAATGTCCTCCCATTTGATCTCTGAAAATCAGATGCTTCCGCTATTCCTGAAATAAAGCAGGCTCTTGAGGAGTATTTGCCCGTCCTGCTTGGACTCACCAAAAAAGGTCTCAGCCTAAGTTTGTTTCTGGTTTTGACATCTCTAATTTGCGAGTTTTCGGTTTTTAGTATTACTGTATGTAGATTCCAAATTTGTCACTGATCATGCAACAACAACAAACTCAGTTAATCCCATCTCGGATGGGGTGCTGAGGAGGTCTGATGTACGCAGCCTTTACCTGAAAATCGGGAGACTGTTTCCAAATTTGTCACTAATCATAACTCTTTGAAAGCAGAAACTGTAATCTGAAAGAGGGCTTAAATGAAACATGATTTTTTTTTTTTGAGATGTCCAAACTGTATGCTAAGCTTCTTTACTTTTGTTTTTGCCAGAGTATGGTGCGCAGGAGGCAGTACATTACAAATGGAGAAATCTAGAAGATGGAAGACAAGTAAGAACAAGATTCAGATTATTGTGTCTGCCAAAGTGTTTCTTGTTTAGTCAACTTTTGCCCTTTATATTGAAGTTGGACAGTTATTCTGATGAGCAGGAGACTGGCATATCAAGCTCCTGGTTTGAAATGCTTGCTGTGCTTTACACATTGGCTCTTCTGACATTGGTTGAAGCCAATGCCTTGTTGATCCCACAACAGTACGCTGGTTCGTCTGATCGGATTGTTTCTACAGGTGCATATTTAGTACTGCAACCTTGGATTTTTGCTTCTTTAGTTCACAAGAAAAAGAGATCCAACCTGATTCATGGTGATTTTATTTTCAGATTGCCAGAGGGATGCAGTGGACTTGCTATTGAAGGCGTCAGGATACTTGGATTTCTGTACTAAAAACATTCTACCGCAGTTGGCGCCAGAAATTCAGTATGTCTATTCTTTTAATGCCAATCTTTATATATTTTTGGGTGGTGAATTCAATATTTACTTTACAAGATGTTAAGCTCCTAACCTGCCTATGTATCATAAAATCATTTCATTTAGGAACAAGCTGCCCAAAGATATGCGCCAAGGTGCCTTAGAGGCTCTTTCACTTCAAGCACTAGGCGAGGTATGTGTTCATTTATTATACTGTCTCTTTTCATTCCCTGGCATCTCATTGCATAATAAAGTAGTCTGGTACTCTGTTAAGAGTCTTAAGACACTTTTATTTTCCAACGTGTTAAGACACTATCTGCCAGTAAGTTTATAGCCATTTAAACCTTATAAATATCAATTCTGATATTAACAAATTAAACTACTGCAATTCATTTGAAGTATAGACCATAGGAGTAGGACAAATAGGAGAAATGTCAAAGTTTTTTCCTTTAATTTTTACAAGAAAATTTGAAATTTAGTCAAACTGACATGTGAATGTACATACAGGGAACAGAATTACAGCTTGGCCTGGCTATAGAAAACCAAAAAGCAACTCTATCAGTGAAGAGGAGATTAGCTTGTGAACAGCTGACCTATTTCACTCAGGTACAGAATGTTGATAACTACGAACATTTACATTTTCACACTACTCCGAAGGTGATAGCATTAGCAGAATAAGAGAAGAAAGAAAATAGTGCCAGAATCTCCGACTGATAAACTGGAACCACTCTTGATCAGGCTCACTACTCATTATCATCAGGAGGCAACGCCAACGAAAATGATGGAGGGAAGCAGCTAATGTTTATTAGATATAAATTCCTAGAATCCAAGGTATTTACTTCTTCACTTCCGAGGACTTCCCCGCCCCCCAATTTGCTGTAATTAATGTAAAACTATCAACTCTATCAGGCCGCAGCTTACTTCTACCATGGACTGATACTTGACAAAAGCAACGAACCATTATCACACACCAATGCAGTATGCTGCTTTCGTGCTGCTGAGGAACTTCTCATAGAGAGCAAGAAGGCCTGTTTAAGCTTCTGCCTGGCTACCCCTGTCACCAGGTACTTTTACCAAAACAAAAACGACATCTATGATTCGATTCTAATTTCTGAATTCATATGTCATTACCTGGCTGAAAAGAAAAGATCTTCTGCAAAGGTTTACTAATTACTACAATAATTAACGTTTGGAATGTTTCTCTGTATAGAGCTCCTCCACTCTGGGGTGCAATGAAGCATTTGTACCAAAAAATTCCAGACACTACTTCTAAGAAGTCTCAGATATATGGATATTTGATAGATGAAGAGAAGTATGAAATTCCTCTACCACTTCACTATTTTTCGTTTCACCTTATTCCTTCACAATGCTAAATATCAAGTGCAATGTTTGGTTCTTCTTGGCACGACACACTGCAGGGGAGTACAGGCACCACCAGAGCTGCCCGACTTTCAGTTATCATTGAGACCAGATGATTTCGACTTGCCTGCCATTGATTCTGCATGGAGCAGGGAAAAATGGGAGACTCTTGGACAACCCCTTAAAGACCATCTAGAGGATTCCGAAGATGAGACTGAAGCTGAAGTTTAAGTCGTTGCTTTCTCTAGTCACACAGTAACTTAATTACAAACTTCAGTTTTATATGTGCCTACAAGGACTTTCTGTACATTATCAATATAGTATATCATACAATGAGTCAATGACTACAGGAATTAAAACCATCTAGTTTATTCCGTCATTGGATTATATAGCTGCAAAATTGCATAGCCCCTCGATTACTTCCCAGGAACAAAGTTCGCTCAGATAACTGTCCCGGAGTTTTGAAAAAAAATAATAATAGAGTAGGCCCAACGATAGTTTTTAAAAGTAAAATATCCCTGTGTAGAGCCAATGGTTCAAGCAAACTCACCTTAACTTATAATTTGCCCTCAATTATCCCCTTACAAAGGTGATAAATATCTTTATTTTTATTCTATAGTATCATTTGAACCCACTTGAAATGGCTTTGCATAGGATAGTTAAGAATTGAAACCACTTGACTTATTTAGTGCTTCAACTTTGCCTAGAAGGGTCATTTATATGTCGTGGTAAACGGTGCTTGTGAGGGGTCATCAGCTCAATTTTGGGGTTGCCGTAAATTGTTGTTATCCATATCTACGAGGTGTTGCAGTTATGAAGTGGTTAAACTGTGGTTGAAATTACTTTCACATATAGCTGGGTATAATAGATTTGGTGAACAAACAGTTCTCAATTTTTATTTTTGAAAAGTACTTTAATGCACATCACTTTTGACAAAACTAACAAACACTACAAAATTTTGAAAGTGATGCCGAACACTTTGAAAGCAGTTCAATGTCAATCTCAAACGCAACCATTGAAGAGCTTTGCCAATTAAAACATAACGTAGCTAGTTGTATGCAGAAGCACTCAGAACTGCTTTCGCCTAACACCTACAAGAATATGGAAAAAGATCAATTACTTCACATGAACATATTACATATTCTCAGAAGTCAAACCGAAATAAACTGATGATGAATGCCAATTGCAATCTGCTCCCAAACAAAAAGGTGATAGGAAGCCACTTTCTAGCCAAAAACATACACCCCATTAATATAATCACCTACAAAATGAATCATTTTCATCAACTAACTACGTGAACACATTAACCACAATGCGCAGTACTAGACCAAACAGATTAAATATTCCTAAGAAGTCATTAATTAATACCCCAAAAGATACGAATTTCTTTGAGGGTCCTGACGATATCATGACTTTGAACGTTACTCCGTAGTGGCAAGTTTGAGCTAGCATTTGATTTGTCCTGGATAACCCAGCCTAGCAAGTTCATAAAAAATACTCTCAAATAATTTTGTTTGTTGATGTTTATGATTTCTGGTTCACATTAGCTTTCTATTTAAGTTTGCAACCTAAGACGACACCTTCATAGTCAAAATATAATCCCCCAAACTCATCTCTCTAAGCTAATTTTCTCTTCTTCAATCTTTTCTACTTTGCTTTTTAATTCTTCAGCGTTATATCTCCCAAGAAACTCATATATCAGTTGATTTCAATGGCACCTGATGGCGAAATCGAAGCGCAATCCGTAGCAAAACCTACTATGAAGCGCTTCTTTGTAGCCCAAATAATACTTAGGAGTTTGACAGCTATGTTAACGCTAGCTGGAATAATTGTTATGATCAACAGTCACCAGTCCACAACAGTATTTGATATTGAGTTTCAGGCTAAGTACAAATACTCTTCAGCCTTCAGGTAAGCCATTATTGCTACGAATAATTCATACAAGGAATGACAAGCAGCTACTTATGGGTTCATTTCTTCTCGTAATTTATATATGTATGTTCATTATAAAGTTTGACTGACAATATATGCTTGTTATTTTGTGCAGATATTTGGTTGGTGTAGATATAACTATATGTGCTCTTTCTCTGGTTTCATTAGTAGGCCTATGTTTTACCCATGGGTCAAGTTCGAGCTCAAAGAGACACAGTCCTGTATTCCTCCATGATCTGGTGAGAAAAGTTGATTCTTCATGCATACTTGCATAGATAGTTTTTTCTTTCTATTTTCTCTAAAATGAAGTTTCAATGAGGTTCTCAGTTCTCTTACTGAAGCCAGCCCATATGAAATTTTGTATAATCCTGACAGAACAAAGGTGAAGGTGCGTCTAAACTGAAGCAGCTCATAAATTTATCAATGAAATAAACCAATTCATATTGTCTTAAGCCTATACTACTCCTGGAGCATATTGCATTTAAGATCCAAACGTGTACTATTGACCCATAAAAATTTAAATTTTTATAAGATTAGTTAGGATTATCGTGTACTATTGTATACAGTATATATCAATATATGTATGAAAAAATTTGCAACAGCTAGGATTATCGTCGTTAATTATATTTGAAAATGTACAGATTGCAACGCTGGTGATGCTGTCAGGATGCGCTGCTGCAACTGCCGTTGGGTACATAGGACGTTACGGGCAAGACCAAACAGGATGGACCAAGATATGTGACAATGTCCCCAAGTTTTGCAACTTCGTGACGGTTTCTATAACCTTGTCATACATAGCTTTCGCTTGCCTCTTTATTCTCACTATCATGGCATTCAGACGCGCACAACACGGTGCTTCCTAGGCTGAAGCTAGACATAGACGAGACAAATGTGAACAGTAGATGGATTTCATTGTTTCTTTTTTCATATAAATCATCATAAAAGCAATACTTGTCCTGTCTTGTGATTTACTTAATTACTTGGGTTTTTTTTATTTATTTTTTTGGGTCAATGAACTTTATTATTAATGTGAATCATGTGCGATATTGAAAGAATATTGATTGTGTTTGATGTCTAAGTGATTTTGCGAATTGAAACTATGAAAGTATGCGGCCAAGGTTAATTATATGTTTCGACATTTTAGCCAAGATCTCATAGTTAAGAAAGATGTTTCGATCAAATTGAAAATTAATCTTGGCCCCATTCTTTCAATTCCTTGACAAAATCCCTTACCGTGTGTGATGAAGTTTTCATAATTTCTCATTTTATTCTGGTATTGTTCGACATAACTACATTTGTAAAAAGCTAACAGGACCCGATTGGATTTTTTAGGGTCTCACAAACCAAAAATTTGGATCCAAACTCGAAAGTGTCTCGAACCCGACTGACCCGAATTCTTCTGCGCGAAGCGCGTTAGCGACAGCTCAACCCGTTGGACCAAGTTGGACTAAAAACCATACAATTTTTTATTTAATTTTTTGTCCCTAAAAATACCAAATGATGCCGATTCGGCTTGCAACAAGGCAAAGAGAGACCATATGAAATTGTGTTGCATGGAACACAAATTTCAGGGCAATTTTTTAACGATTTTTACTTATTTTTTACTTAGAAAAAAATTATAAAAATTTAAGTTTTCGTGCACTGACTATAAACACCCATTTTAATATTATATTTTGTTCAAAAAGTATATTAAAAAAAAAGTTATACACTTTTGATTTTTTTTAAAAACATAAATGAAGTCCTTGACCCGCTTGCGGTCGATATTAAGCCGGAATGACCCGGTCGACCCGACCGCCCGTTAAGTCTAGATATAACCGAGAATACGCAGCCACATTACCGTTGACATTGCTGATTATTTTCTGCCACGTACTACGCAAGTTAATGACGAACTCTCATGCAATGACAGATCGAGGAGCATCAAGTTAGGTCAAGCTCGTACGTAAATACTCCTAAATTATGCAATTAATTATGCAAATCAACTTCGCTTAATCCAGTTGTTTACTGAGTAAACTAAGGCGTTCTCACTGATCTTCTCAGTCCAACAGGTTAGGCCAGTAATAATCCAGATAATCCATCAAAAAAAAGAAGTAATAATCCAGATACTAGCTAGCTAGTTATAATTTACAATTGTTCATATCATCATCTAAAGTTCAGAACTAACAAAAAAAAAAGCTCATTGAAGTTTCTAGCTAGTCTTGTGTAGCAGTGTAGGGTTGTGATAATGAGCAGAGCACGACTTTTTTTGTTGGACATATATGTCTCGAGCTTAAAGCTCGACGAGCTTTTGAATCCCACCTCGATCTCAGCTCATAAAAAATTTAATTAAAGCTCACGAGGTTCCGAGCTCGAACTTAAAACTTATGTGTTTTTACCTTATTAAGAAAAATGTTGTAGTGGTTGAATGGTTGTAGTCACATAAGTATTCCTAATTATATGTATATATAGTATAACTTCAAAGCCTCCTTTCGCATAGATGTCTTATTTTAGTAATAGTTAGTAATAAAACATATATATTTATTTATTTTTATGTAAATCCCGAGTTAGGTCCTGAGCCTTTCAAGCCGAGCTCCGGTTGGCTTGGCTCGGCTCAAAACGGACGTCTTACTTGAGATGAGCTATGACCGAGCTTTGACTAAACCGAGCCCGAGTAGCTCGCGAGCCGCTCGACTCATTATAACCCCTAGTCTTGCGTAAAAGATTCTTTGTAGGACTGGTCTTGTTGTTCGTTCATACCTATTCAAATTCAAGCAATTGAAGTCAGAATCAATTTGAGATAGATTTATCCCGTTTCTACTTCTGAAAAGTATTAATTTTAATGTTTCTAAATGTAGAATTGCCTCAATAACCCCTAAATATACTCCCTCTGTCCCCAATTAAGTGTCCAATTTGACTTTTTTGGGTCTACTTTGACCGTTAATAACTTAAAAGTTACATTGAATTATGATGCAAAAATTATATGATAATGTTATTCA
>ONZK01000116.1:135603-162474 GCA_900322385.1 Pharnaceum exiguum | reverse complement strand
GGGGGGGGGGGCTGAAAGCCGATATCAGCTGAAATGCTTTTGCATTGTGATTGAGTGGCTGAAAGATGATATCAGCTGATTCGCTAACGCTTTAGCATATTTTGGACCTCCTTTAAATGCTAACTGGTATAAGTAGAGCATCGAAGAAGAACAGAAAGACATGCAGACCTTAGTGCCAGAAACAGCATCGACCCCATTTTTGGCATGATTTAATGCTGCAACCATAGTGATAAGGGCTGATCTAGCGTCTCCTTCCTCATATACACTGGTCAAGTAGTTGTGCATCTCTATAACACCCTGTCATTAAATATGTATATAGATCATGAGATAAGCAAACAAATGCAGGAGACTATGAGGAAGGAAATAGCTTTCGCTTTGCTGTACGCTTTACCTTCTCATCAAGATCAGCAATTTCATTCATTACCCCTTTGAACCAGTCAAATGAGCCTTGTTCTCTAGTTATCCAGTAAAAGTAGGCATTTGTAGTACGCAGGGGCTTCCTTTTTGGGGAGCCCTTAATACTCAAGTTGGGTACAGGGTAGAGATCAGCAGCCCGTTCCTTGTGAAACATAATCAGAAGTTGTCAGTAATCTTTGTAAGTCAAATCATAACCTGTTTAATGGACACAAAATAAAAGGTACTGACCTCCTCATCCTCCTTTTTGACAAAGTTATTCAGCAGATCCTTAAGGATACTGATGAATGGTGTTGCTCCAATTCCAAGCCCAACAAGAAGAAGTACATCATACTTGCGGTAGTCTTGTGCTGGTGCGCCGTATGGACCATCTATACATAGCTTTGGCAAACTGTAATGAAAAATGATTTACAGATTAAATACATTACAGCTCATCAAATACTACAAAAAAATATTAAGTACAAAAGAACAAAATAAAGAAAAGGACCTTTTCTTAGTTGTTTCATCGGCCCTGAGAAGCCCACTCTTTCCATGCACCGGAGTTTCACAAGCTTCTGCAAATACCCTCTGAAGCTCTTGTGTCCAGTCACCAAGTTTGCGGACATGAATACTGAGGAAATCATCATCAGGAGCAGATGTAATTGAAAAAGGATGCCTGCATAACAGTATAACTCATATTAAGTTAAAACATATCATAGTTTTGCAATCAACAAACTTTAAAGCTCATCCCAAGAAAAACTAGGCTTGCTGTTTAATATTTTATGGCTCACCAAATTTAATATCTTTGTCAAGTTACATTTATCTACATAGTTACCATAGTCAATTGATGACAAAGGCCATTTAGTATGAATAATTGAATAGCATCATATGGCTAACCAAGACTTTGGTAACTAAGTGATGAACTGCTGTTGACAACTAATTAGGCATTCTACAGCGCAAAATTTAGCATATGACCGCAAGGACTAGTTACATTGCAAGCATATTTGTATCAATCATATGGGAGCTTCAGAGGGAGAGGAGTCGAGGAGAGATTGACGTGAAGTGTTAGTGAAAGGTACATAGAAATCAAGATACGTTTGTGATAATTTACCATTCAAATGGAGAAACAGCTGGGCACTGGACAAACATGTACTGACCACTTTTGTAACGAAACTGCGGTGGCTTTGACATTTGCAGAGTGAGTACATTTCCAGGATAGATAGCCACCTGATTTCAAGAAAATGCAGAATATCCCAGATTAGATGGTAGCAATTGCAATGTATGCTACAAACAGAAGTCATCTGAAATGCAGCTTAACGTGGCACTTACGCCAGCTAACCTTTAAGAGGCGCACTGTGAATAACCCTGAACGGAAAAATCTTAAGGTACGTTCCCCAGCATATAACAACACAGGAACTGCTAGATACATCCAAGTCTGCAACAAAAAATATCAAAAAGCTAAGTACCAGATTAACATTCGAATGTCAAATGATAATAACTATTTCAGGACTATTATAACTGACACTTACCGTCTTGAGGAATGGTTTATGGACAAGATAAAGTTTTAACCCGTGGATGATGAGACAAATGTAGACAATGACAAATAGGTGGTGCGAATACCAGAAGGCATTAAATCCTGTTAATCTATCAAAAGGTCTAGGCAGCTTGATAAGTCCACGTCTAAAATGTCGGGTAGCCAGAGTGAAAGCGATTGCCATCAAAATGACCATTATGATTCCAGTTACACCCTCGAATCCTCGAATCAGATCTCCATATGAGGGCTTCTTTGGTCCAAAGTATTGAGTCAAGTAACGATCATAGTCCTGCTGAGATGATTTCTCCAATCTCACAAAATCGCATGTGAGGTGAGTTCCTGCATGGAGAATGACAGCAAGCACAATGGCAGAGGCAATTGTCTGCACAATTTTTATGGAGAAAATCAAAAGAACAGTCACAAGCCTGAGAAGTAATAAGCATGCAAAATCAAGAAGCAGAAGATTTTACTATGTGAACTGATATAATACATTGTTTCATCACCCTTTATTGCGTTCAGTGCAGCTTGATTAGGACAGCCACAGAAAGAGTTTGAAGAGATACAGATTTGCAACCTAAGAATAACCATTAAACAGCTTATCGATCATAGATGAAGGGATATCAAACAGCAAAAGGCTCAAGTTGTTGCAGAATGACAAGAATGATTGTTGTTCATAGAAGCGTCTGGGTAAAATGCATGCCTCAAATGTTCTATTTGATCGTCAACTAATGGCATACACAATATGAAGTACTGATGGAATGAAAGCTGAAACTATGAATTGTATCTCTTGGTCTCATTCTTCAAAGGATGAAAGTGAGTAAAACAATGTAAATTACAGCAACTATCCAGATTTTCAACAAACCAACAGAAATTATTAGACAGAATTTCACCATCCAAATTTGAATTTTCACTGTGTGTACGAAATTTTACAATTAGTCTTTTCTTCACTGCAATTGGATCATTGAATGTCAACTTCCATGATTTGTATACATCAATTTTGCCATTGAATATGCATACAAAAGAAGATTGCACATCATGACGCTGACCTTTTAACACCAGAAAGCATACCACTCGGACCCTCATACAAAAGATAGTATGAAACAAGCAATACAAAAAACCGAGATATTCAAGTAGTGTGGTAGGTATACCTTATGGAAGTTGATATTGTCGTCAAAAGGTACAATGTAAGCCATCCTGGTGGACCTAAGCCATGTTATGGTGTTCCTACATACTGGAAACAGTATCAGTGCCATGTTCAACTTAAGGGTCTCGGCTGCACCCTTTGCTGTTGAAAGGCAATAACCCATAACTTGGAAGGCATTCTTGTTTCTGTACTGAATGAACTTCCATATAAACAGTGCAATCATTACCAAAATCCACAAGCTTAAAACCCATATTCTCTTCCAATTATCTAGCAGATAATATTTAAAGTCTGTCCTCATCCTTTGAATTGGAGTCCTATATCTTAGTCCTTGTAAGTTTTGGCTCAGGGCTTGGCTCGTGTAGCTGAGTGCCTGACTGTAGCTCAAATACGTGTCTTTTTGTAACAAAAGTGTCTCCAGTTGCCATAACTGCATAATCAAGACCACTAACTTATAAGTAAGTATATATACACAGACAACATTAGACTGATTTGCCAAAACTAGAAACAGTCTCCCGATTTATCGGAGTAAGGCTGCATACATCAGACTCCCTCAGTACCCCATCTGAGATGAGATTATACTTAGTAGTAGTTGTTGTTGTATTAGACTGATTTGAGAACAAAGTGTCCATTCTGTAACATTCTCTTTATCTTGGTCTGAATTTTGTTATTCACAGATTAAAAATACTAATGTTACAAAGTTACATTCCTCTGAATTGAACACTTTCATCAGTATTAAATACTTGTATATGAGATTGAGTAGGAAAGAAAGTGGATAAGGAATTTAGGACACGGGAATGAATGAGTAAAGGACAAGAGATGAAGTTGATGCTTTGCATTGATAGTGCAGATGGGCCTGGCTGATAATGCATGCGCATCTTAGTGCGGTATAACAGAAAAATCAATACTGGTAACATGAGTCCACAGTTCCACATCACATGGGTTATTGGTCAACTACATGTGTATGGATCTACACGTGGTAGAGCATTCATAACGAAATTTGCATCATCATATGTATTAATGTATATGCAGAATAAATGTGGACAAAAAATACGATCTGCCACGAGTATATGTGACGAGAACAAAATGTTACTCTATCTGCTTGACGGGCAGGTGGCCAGATTAAATGCACACATAAGAATGTTTAGCTTTTTATAATCAGGATTAGTCCTTCTAACTTGAAGCAACACTGCTCTTTATCCTAGCTAGACCCTTAATTTTAACAATCTGACAGGAAAAAATCAGCAAGTACTAAATTTTTAAGTATCGAAATCTAAATAATTTTGGCTTGGGTTGCACCAAAAATATGATCTTAAGGAACATCGTGACTCCCGAGCATCCCTTACACTCGGTTGTTGATCTTAAGAAACATGATTTATTCTCTCATGTGTGATTCTGCATATCTAATGCCGTGACCCAAGTATGCATTGTCATGATTATGAGAAACAATAATAGGTTGCCTCTTTTCTGAGTCTTACATTTGAAGAAACGTTCAAAGCTGGAAACTTCGTTGCCTAAACTAAAAGGAATCAAATGGATGGTTAACATCGTCAAACAAACCCTTTTTGGTTGGCAGCATGCATTGGAAAAATTCACCCCAACTACCATATGGAAAAAGAGTTAAGAGGTAGATTCACTGACTGTTTAGAAAAACTCCTTCTACAATAAATTACTACTCTACAGCACACTGTGAGTTGGGTTCATACAGAGTAATTTCTTGTACAGAGTTCTAGTGCTCAACAATGCACTTGATTGTCCTGAATCCTGATAACCAAATTTCTGGTCAGTTTCCTCTAAGGTCAAAATAATATGCAAGAAGTCGTCTAAACTATATAAAACTTTCAAAATCACCTTTTCATTTTTCAGCTTAACTTTATTTTCATAATTCTCTCTAAATGTTACTTATGACTTATGCCTATTGACTTCTTGTTCACGTGTTCTAATCTAACAATCTTCATCTCCGCTTATAGACTTCTAGTTCGTTTTAGCTAGTCAAACTCTTTTAGGGGTTTAGGTGAGATGCTGATTTTTTTAAGAACCCTTCATTACCCAGTAGGCCACTAATAGTCTAGTAAGATTTAAGTCTCATAATCAAAAGCTAGTTATGTCACTAGCAAAAAGCTTTGTTATATACGTGACGGGCTTAAAGTAACAAGGAGCATGACTTATCCTGCTGCTAACCAACATCAAATGAAGCTGATATAAACTGGTTCACCCTAATTACATGAGAATAAGGGTGTGTTTTGGTCGGCTGGGAAGATATGAACTGAAACTGAACTGAACCGAAAAAAAACTATATGATGTTGAACCGAAAAAACTGAAGGCAGTTAAAATTATAACTAAAAATGAACTGAAAAAAACTGAACTGAATAAAACTGAACTGAAAAAAATTGAATTGTAGTATTAGCGACAAACAAAACACTGCCTAAGTCGAGGTAAACAAATTTCAGTAAATTAGGCCTTGTTTATATGACTTAATTCCTTCAGTATTCAGTTCAATTACTCCGTATATCACATCACATTAGTAAAGAGTTTCCTCCACTAGTGTACTTATAATGACTACTCGTACAATTCAGCCCAGATTGATTCATTGCAACTGAAGTTAGTCCTATAGTTCAGTTCACATTACATCGGTTTAGTTAATGATCATATTCATATATAAGGGACAAGATTCAAAAATTGACAGGTTTTGTAAACTTTGATTCTTGGCCCCAAGAGGCTGCCGTCTACTATAGGCTAACTATATGTGCCTCTAATATGTAGATCGAGCCTCTCCACTCTCATTGGCCTTACGGGTTATAAATAGCTGCGCTGCGGGCATATATATGGTACTGTAATGATAAACGAGTGAAGACGGACAGTTGTAACCGCGTAACAAAATGAAGATAAGTCCATAAGCTAGAGTATACCTCAATATATCCAAGCCTTTCTGGATCCAGTTCTTCCATGATTAAAGCAGCATATTCCTCCGCTTGCTCTTTTAATCTTGATAGCTTGTTAGCTGAAGCACTTAGCATAATGATCTGCACATTGGAATAGTAATTACTAACAATTTAATCAATCAAGTCTATGATTTGGTGAAATCCAAAGTTAGATTTAAACTGGTCAAAATTTGTTAGCTTGGAATTCCGTAGGCTATATTAAAGTATGGATTTGACAAATTATGAATTGGAGATTAAAATATGGTAATTTGCTCAAAACACTGTTTCTGTGGCAAGAAACAGCCAACCCTATGTAACAGTAAGCGTCTAAGAACTCAACCTAAAACTGGGAAATGCCTAGTGTCAGCAAGGGGAGATGACGTGCTTCAGTTTCAGTATGTATTCAATATTGTAGTAAATTAGAGTTAAGTGGTGTAGTTTAATGATCAGTCTACTTTACCAACCCCAACACTTTCAAGCAACCAAAAGTAGAAACATAATAGAAGAAAACTGATCAATGTGTCATGCGATATTTTTTTATTTTTTTTCAAGGGATGTGTCATGCAATATTATGATACAAAGTGCGAAGGGGAAGATTTTCATATTTTCCTTGGTGATTGAAAAAAATATACAAGAAATGATAATGTTGTTTTCTGCACCGTTTATTTTATATAAATGGAAGCTCCAAAGATTGTACGTGAACATGCTACTTGAGAGCCATGACGGGAATTCTACGAGAAACTTGCTCTATAATACAGAAAATGTCCTCAAAGAATCTTCCTATCATCCTATGATTATAAATAAGATGCTAGAAGCCTAGAAACATGGGAGACGTAAGATGTGAGGAAAGCCGAAAAGGAGAGTCAATATCATACTCACTGTTTATAAAATTTGTTCAAAATCTTCTAAATTATACGTATAAATTGGAGTTGTTGATTCGTTTTTGCGAATTCCAAACCCATTCATTCCCGGCCACCGAAGTTTGTCTACCACTAATTATTTTACCCATTTCCCTATAGACAATATCATGCACACAAGTATTTTAGTTCACGCAATATAAGACGGATGCAATTGTCAGCGCAACAGTGTAACTTTAGGTGGCCGAAACATGACAGAGTGTTGTCCAACTTTCATGCTTTGCATTGTCTCTTTAACATATTCAAGTAGGACATCCACCCCTATTAATAATTGCAGTTTTTTCAATAGAAATCCAAATGGCCAGTAAAAATGCAAAAGATAATCTCCAAAAATTTACCTCTTTAACTTCTTCTTCAGTCAACTGACCATCCGTATTTTTGTCCACCCTAAGAAACATAAGTGATAGTACATTATTAGAATAAATCAGACGACCAAATCAATCTTACTGTATTTTAAATTAGACTTCACAGTACAAACTTATGGTCTTCGCCTCTTCGGTCATAGATAATTAGATATAGTGAAATGTACTTTCACAAATGCGTCACTAATCACTATCCCAGGCCAAGCTGAGGGCATTCTGCGCCATGAATACTTGCACTCAATTTTTATAACAATTACAGATACAGATGTACATTTGCTCATACATGAGAAACTAATTAAGCTTATGTAAAATAACATGATGTTGACATCTAAATGACTAAGTATTAATAAACTTGGATGCGTGCAAGTTACTGACATTGTACTTTGTTTACATCTGAAGCAGACATCCAAAAGATCCACTATGGATTACACAGAATTTGTTCCATTTGATTAAATACAAGAAATACTTTGTAGTCTAGAAAAAACAAATCAAAGAGTCCTATTTTAAAGTATCATGTGGCTCTTTTTAGCTCTTCCCAATAAGAGTTTAACTGAAATGAACTAAGGTTGAAAAACTTAACTAAAAAACGGGAACTTAACTAGAAACAATTGAAATGCCTATTTATTCTACCCGAGGCATATTAGCATCGGTTTTAAACACTAGAGTAAGGCTATGTTTTGTTTATTTGTAGTATAACAGTTCAATTGCAGTTTAGTTTCTTTCAATACAGTCTAGTTTTTCCTATTCAATTCATTTCAGTTTTTCCGATTCAATTTAGTTCAGTATTTTCTATTTATAGTTAAAATATTAACTACATTCAGTGTTTTTCAGATCAAATCAGTTTTCTTCAAAAGAAATATTTCAGGTTTTCTCAATTCAGTTTCAGTTCATCTCCTTAGTGACGAACAAAACACACCCTAATAAGTCCTTAATATTGAATATTATTGAATTGAAATATTAATTATTACAAGTCGCTTGTTTGGTTAGCTATCCAAAACATAAGAATTGTGAATTCATGGAAACTGCAATGTTTGGAGTTGTTTCTTTAGTGAGATTCAATAGGAATCTCCTTTCAAGGAATTGGAGTTCCTCTGTAATGTGGGAAGTCCATCACCTAAAGTCACCACACAATTAATTGTCAAAAATTACAAACTTCAAAGAACAAGTCCGTTTTAGGACTTAGGGTAGGTTTTGTTTGTCGGTAGTAATACTATAGTTTTTTCAGTTCAATTCAGTTTTACTTATAATTTTAACCTTCTTCTGTTTTTTCATTTAAGTTTAGTTTTTTTTTCCAGTTGAATTCAATTTCAAATCTTTTTATTCGACCAAAACACACCCTTAAGTAGTAATAGGTTACGAAAAAATACTCCTAGTAAATCCGCCGCGCTCTAGTCTCTACCATAAAGTTACTAAACTGTCCTTGTTGGAACTTCACACAACAATGCACACAAAGTTTAACGGATCAATCATTGGGTCAGTTCAGAAATCATTGAGCACCAGTCATTATTAGCACATCACTACTCGTATTTCATTAATTTAACCAAAGCAATCAATCAATCAATATATTCACTCATTCATTCGATCATAAACTCCTCAATAAACGGTGATGATGATTAAGATCAACAAACAAAGAATGTAATATACGTACATGTCGAAGAAGATCTGGAGCCTTGAATCGAAGCTTTGATCATTGATCTGCAAAAAATACTCATGCAGCTCATCTTTGCTAATCTTTTCCATCTTCAACCTCCTCCTCCTGCTCAACGCATCAAATAATTCCCACGCAAATTCCTTCGAATCCTTCATCCCTATTATATTATTATCAACATCATTTTCATAGCCAACTTGCACAATTTCATAATGCATTATTCTAGATTAAATTAAAACTTTGTAGTAAACCCTCCGTACATCCTTTTTAAAGTTTTACCCCCTCCCTCCAAGGATAGTTGACTAGTAAAAAATTCAACTACAAGTGGTCAACAATTTTGAATATAGGGATTTCAAATCAATAAACAACACAAAAAAATACTCCGGCTCCATTAAATCGCTTAAAACAACACATTTAGGATAGTTATAGTCGGTAAAACACTGAATTAAACTAAAAAATACTGAATTGAAAAAAAAAATCTAAAATTATAGCTAAAACTGAACAGAATTGTAACACCGTTCACATTAGCAAACCACAACCAAAAATTTATATAACGTAAAAATTTATCTCAAATAATTCCAAAAACATACATATCCTATAACCTTTTTTTAAAGGGATAAATTCAATTAATAGAAAATATTCATTCTACACTAATCACTTTACCCGCTTCATATAACAACGGTATAAACATACATTTCTCAAAAAAAAAATCTTTTTTGAAATTGTTTTTCTATGTTAATTTAAAATTATACAATTGCAAAACAGCTAAATTTTCCAAATGATTGCAATTTTATTCCCTGACTTAATACCAACCAATAAAAGTGTGACAACTAATATAGAAAGCAAAATTTTATTCGAAATTAAATTAAAGGAAAAAAACATACCAATACAGAGAGGAAAGTCGGTGCGATAAAGAAAACCATCCTTAGCTAACTTTTCGAAATTAGCTTCAACTTCATTCCAAGTAGCGTTAGTCTTAGCATTAATAAACTTAAGTCCCTTAAGAGCTTTCTGTGCACCAGACCGGGTCCGGTTCAGCTGAGCCAGTTGCCTTCTCCGGGCACGGGCAGCGATCGCCGGGTCAACGTTCGACTCAAACCGGTTCAACGACGACGAATGATTCAGAAACTTCCCAGAGAAGGAAAATCTCTTCGTCAGCTGTTGAGAAAACGACTGCTTTGCCTTCCCGATCTCCGCCTTTAGCTCTTGTGAGAATTGCTTTATTCTGTTGAACGACGTCGCTCGCTTCATTTTGTTGTTGGTGGTGGTGGTGGTGAAGCTGGAGGTGGAGAAGGTGGCGGAGTTGGTGGTAGTGGCGGGGTGGGGTGGGGGGAGAGGTGGGTGAGGAGAGAGATTGGGGTAAGCTAGTTCTGGGTCGGAGTTTAGACCAGTGGTTGATGTAGCTGGTTCGACACTTCTAAGAATTATAGTATCGTCATCCTCGATATCGAGGGTGACTTCTACAAATTCGTCTCCTCCTCCTGACGTTTGTGAGGAGGAGACGGAGAAGTTGGAAGAGGTTGCGGGTTCAAATCCTGGCGAAGATCCCCCGCTCATCGGTAACGATGGCGGGCGGAAACTATCTGAGCCCCATCTTCTAAGCCCTCTCATATTTTTTTTGTAAGCAAAATTTTATTTATTACTTTTTTTGTTAAGGAAGAGGAGCTTAAGCTTCAAGCATTTGGCTTGGTCTTATTGTTTTGTTTGTTTGAATGAGCAAAGCTAAGAAAGGAAAAAAAGAGGTGAGAGAGTGGGATGGACAAAACTACTTAACAAAACAAAGTGAGGTAAGAGGGAATACAGCCAATTTTTTAAAGGGGTTTTGGTGGCTTTTTTTTTAATTTTGGAACGATGAAACGCTGTCGTTTGGTTAACAGAAGACGTTGAAACGCGAGTTTTGTTGCAAGAATAATGGAAGCAGGACCAGACCTTCTTCTAGAATATGATTGAATGGAACAATGATGCTTGATGCATATATGTAATTATGTGTAGTATATGAAATGTGGAAGTATTTGGCTTGTGAAAATGGTGGTCACACTCGATACAAATAAGAGCTATCTAGCTATATCACAATATGAAATATCACATAGAACCATACATTATTATCAATCTAACGTCTACTTTTGGGAGTGGGATGTGGGGAATGAATGAATGAATGAATGGTAACGCGGTGGAGACAAAGGAAAGACAGAAAAATGGAAAAGAGGATATGATAAGGAAAGATGGGGAAAATGTGGAAATGAAAATGAGTGACAATACTAAGAGGACTAGAGGAGTAGTAGAAAAGTATTTAGCACTTTTGTGTTATAATATAAAGTTAGGATTGGGGGATTTAAGGGGTGGCAGGAAATTGATCAGAGATTCATAATAGGGTATGTTTTTATATAATAAAAGAGGTTGAATAATGTTAAGGGTCCAAGGGTAATGAATAAAAGGATTGATTACAAAGTCAACTGGTAAGTAGTGACAAGTTTTTGAGGGTAAGTGGAATTGTGAGCTAGCAATGTTAACAGAAATGGCAAAAAGGAAATCTATGTGTTCCTACTTGGGTGAGAATTTATCTTATTTACGCTTGGAAGTCGGAAGTCTAGCTAGTGTCTACACGTTTCAACACCATTCCCTTCTGTTCTGCATAGTATGTGTCCATATTTTCCTCTTCTTATTTCTTCACCTTACCTTGCTGTACTGTTTTGAGTTCATAATTTTCAAGAAATGTTAGTTGGGTCTCCCAAATTTCCTGGAGAGATAGATGTGATAGCAAAATCGGCCGGTATTTGGCAACGTCTCGTGCACAAGTTTACAAAAGATTTTGATTCACTTTGCTTTGAATTTGAAGGTGATCAATGGCGTCCCCCAAACTATAATGGACATCTTTTTAGTTAGATGACTCTTCATAGTTAAAGATCCATTTGCACTAACCAATGTGGGGTTTGTTAGAGTGGTAAGCAGCTCCATACCGCTTAATCTTGGTTTCGAGTTCATTGGGAGACTCACCCACCACAGCCAGGTGTGCGACCTAGGTCGGGTTTGGATGTAGTTGAAGCGAAACTCCGGTGAACCAAACGGGCAACCAAAAAAAAAAACCATTTGCACTACTATTCTCAAGCGTTACAATGCGACTAGTTGTATATACAACAATATTGATAAATGAAAATTTATATTTTTGCTTGCGTCATAAAAAATTATATTTTTGCCAAAAAAGTGCCGAGTATAAAACTATAAAAGTAATACATGAACTCTAATGACTCTACTTAACTTTTATAACTAATGGGGATTGGGGGCACATGAGATTGCCATATCATCTAAGCACTGGTTGACATTGATAGTCAAGCGTGAAAATTCAGTCACTGAAAGGCAGCATGAACTGCCCAGCATGAAAAGGACAATGAGAATTGAGAAGAGATTAACAAACATGAAAATTACACCTAGCATAATGAGACACTCCATTAGACATGTGATCCGTCCTAAACTTAGCACGTAAATTAAAACTTCGTCCCGAAGATGATTCCAGAGAGTGGAACTTACTCCACTGATGCATGGGAAACAGTTTGACAGTTTCTATCTTAAATTGTCGCGCACCCACTACTTTAACAATTTTACCATAAAAAACATGCGTGGCCATTTATTTGCCATTTCTTTGAATTCAAAAAAATATTGTCTTCATTGTGTCTTATTCGTATACAAGGACCTAAATTGAAACTAAACTGAATTAAATTGAAAAATATTGAATGCTATTAAAATTATTATAACCATAATAAATGAATAGGAAAAAATGAAATAAATTGAACTGAACTGAAAAACATTAAACTAAACTGAGCTGAACTGGAAAAAAATGAGTAATTTGATTAACCATTCATTTTTTTACAATCTAGTACTCCTAATACGCTTAAAAAAGTTGGGAACAAAAATTAGCATCAAGGGAGTACATCATGCAACGAAAAGACTTCTTTTTCACGGCGACTAGAATGCCCTCTCTTTCTTTTGGGTGTTTGGTTGTGTGAGCATGATAATGTTTAATGTATCATCTTTTTGGGAGCAAGACTGTAAGTGACAAGTATATGTTTAGGATTCGTTCTTTAGAGCTGAGTTTCACTGAATTGAACTTAAGTTGGGAAGAACATGCTCTAAGGCATTACACGCTGACATAGCCACTATGGCATTAGCCTAGCTAATTCCTAGTGGTAGAACTAAGATATTGAGTCATCTACTCGGAATCTCTTAAATGAAGTGTGTACGAGTGTGTACGAGTAGTGAGTTCGATCGGCCGGAGTCCCACATACCATTGAGTTAGGCGTGGGCTTGTGATGATGTCATATGAAAGATCTGTGTTTTATGACTTGTATGATTGTATCCGTTACCCATAGAAGATAACTCCACCTTGTAATTCTAATGTGCAATCTAAATTCTAAAACGAAAAAAATTGTTCATTGTTGTAGAAAGAGGTACTCGTAGGGAGAATGAATTGCAGGTAGGTGGGATTTCTAGAAGTACTACTACATGTACATTGCCCAAATAAGCCTTCAAGGGTCCACCACTTTTTTGGAAGTCATTAGCCCACCAACTCCTATAGTCCTATAATCTATTTGCTGGATGCTGATCGCAAGAATTGTAATTACTGAATGGTTTAGTTCATTATGGAATTGAAGATAATGAGTTCACGAATTAGTTATTAGTAGATGACTAAAGATATCATTAACAAGTTAATGTAGATTATTAACTCGATACATCACGGGAAGGTCAAATCAATCTCTTGAATGGAAGGTTAACTAACTTAATTGTACCAGGAGATGATTAGCTCTTTTTAGCCTAATAAACTTGCTAGCATGCAATACACATGATCGGTTAAAATAGTGGCTCAAAATCATTGATTTAACCATAAAGTTAAACCACAATCGAGAAGTGATTTGACCCACTTCTATAGTTATATATGACGAAAAGCTATTTGGTTGTCGATTGTTTAACGTTTCCTTTGCCATTTTTAACAAAATCACCACTATCGCCCTATCGGCTTAGCAATTAATTTTCACGGCCGGTTATCTTTATCATTCAATCCCTTCATGATATTTCAATTTCTACAAGTAACAGGTTAGTGAAAGAGTACTAATTACTCTATCTCAACAAGTTCTTTAGAGTTCACTTTTATAATCCATAGTTGTACATTCTAATGACTCAACTAATTCAATATGAATTCTCTCAAAGTTCGACTGATCAAAGTAGTATATAGGTGTAAAGACCTTTAATTTTTAGAATGAGGGGAGTTAGTGACATTGAATTGATTACCGAAATAGTAATAGTGGATGCTCTTTGTTTTAGCTCATGCACATCTCAAATATGTATGTGACAGCGTGACTCCTCAGTCCTCACTCCTCTTTGGTTGGTGATAGACTGACTACAAGATAATTAATTGTATCAAACTTACGTCGAGCTTTCGTGACCTCTACGTGAAATTGAAAAAGGATATAAGCGTAGTTGATTTTCTTTACATCTCTTAATTTCTAGCAGCCAATTCGATGCAGGTAGCTAGACCAAATTTTGTAGTAGTTGATTTTGACTATGGACTAACGCGTACTGGTATTAGACAGTTAGACTTAGCAATATGTTATTTTTTGATTTTGGTCAGCCGAAGTGAAAATTCCGAAGTACGTATACAAGCCAATAAGCCATACATGCATGATGCATGACGCAAACAAGCTAAACTCCTTCCCGTCAGTCTCCCGTTAAGCTACTTCCTGGGCTAACAGCCTGATAGTACATAGTCAAAAAGCAAATTGCACATTTGCTTGTATGTTTCGAGCATGCGTGTATGTTCATTGGAATTTCAGATTTTGACATACACAATAATAAAATCTACGGATCCTAAAAGATAGTGATGGGTTTTATTGGTGTACCGTTTACGCTCAAATTAGAGTCATGAAGTGCTTGAAAATATATATCATTATGATCAAATAGGAGTATCATTTAAAAATTAGCTTAGCTGCTTAGCGCTTGCAGCAATCAAGCATTTAGTCATACTAACAATCATTAAAAGGATCGAATCCACTATAAAAGATGCGGACAGAGCATAAAACGTGAATGGAGGATTGGAAATAGCTGGTTGAACTTTGTGACAAATGGCTAATGCAGTGCCTCAGAAGCACTAACCACCATTGGAGAGAGAGATATAATTCTTGATCTCTTTCTTTCTTTTGCAACCGCAACTTTAACAGTTCAAATGAGGGCGGGACAGAGAGAAACCATGATTGAGATCGAGATTGCACGCTTCTTCAAACCTCAAGAGTCCTCCAGAGTGAATCACAAAGAGAAATCATGTCGCGTATACCATCACATTACTAGCTAGTGTAATCATTATTGTGATGACTAAATTGATATACATAAGTTACATACGAGTACAGAACTACAGATAGTGTAGCATGGAATATATAAGCTATCAAAATGATTGAATTAGACGGAAAAGTGAACAAATTTAACTATTTCTTTAACCAGGAAAACAAAATCAGAAATAATAATAGCGATCAAGTTCATAAAAAAGGGCTAAACTACCTAGATAAGTTATATTCTTGCAATTTCACAACTTTTTTTGGTGGTGGTGTGGGGCAATGGGGATGCACATGCCCTTATTTCCACCACTGCCCAGTGCCCACATATAACAAGATTTCTAGTCAAGCTTCAGAAACAATATAATTCGAAACTTTGTGAGAAGTTAATGGAGTGTTTCTTCGATGATAAATCTGTATTTCCATGAGAAGATTATCGTATCAAACATTGATGTTGTTATGGATCGAAATTTATGGACCGATTCCAGCACAAAAAGTTCTGCTCTATATGATTTATTTGTTTTTTGGTTAATGGACGCTCCAATTGGATTTTTTTTAACGCTTTTAATCATTTCATTGCAGCAGAAAAAAGGCTACCCACAGCCACAGGGGACAGAGGCAGGCTGAAAATGTTTGTGATTGTGATGAACAGAAGTGTACCAACAAACTATAAGTCCAACTTGGGTAGACAGAAGGCCTATAAATTCCATAACAAGGCCCATACTACAGTCTACATTATAATCAGTCAAGTTGGGGAACATATAAGACCCAACTTCTTGTCGCCTGCTCTATGATGAACTTAAGACACATCATTGGGCTGTAAAATTGAAGTCCAATTGTGGTCGACTGAGCGCAATGCTTCAGCTTCTTTCGCTTAATAACACACCGGTGTCACACCCCTCAGCCAAGTGCCCAATTTTAACCCAGTGCCCAAGTCTAATCATGACTTCGCCACATGGAGTGTTTGGTATCAACATGGCTTTTTTTAGACCGCATTTTGGTAATTGGTACGGAGTATATACAAGTGTTTATGCACTTCAAAGTTTTTGCATCTACAAAAATAACATAATCAACCCGAAAAAGAAAAAAAACTGGTAACGTGTGCGGTGGGAAGTAGGAGCTAGGCCTCTTAATTTTGTATATTACTTCCTCAATCCAATATAAGTGCCATTATAGTTAAAAGTATTCGGTCAAAAATAAGTATTATTTATATTTTTCAATGTAATTGAGACATTTCTAAGTTTGCTTATAGAGAGCTATTTTCTATGCAATTAACTTATAACATCAATACGAAGTGTTAATTGTATTATGATTAGGAAGGATATACTCCGTATTAAGAACTTTAGCTAGCTCCTTATTATTGTGTTCTAACTCTAAGATGACACTTCTAATATATTATATGGACTATTGAATAAGAATAAAGTGGGAAGTATAAGGCCTATTAATTTAGAGTTGTGTATTATCGAATGAAACAAAATTCAATTCTACTTCAAAAAAATGAACAAATTTATTGTAAACTAAATAATTAAATAAATTTGAACCGCCACGCCCTTTTAGTGTACACAAAAACTCATATGAACATTTTGATATACACAACCACTTTTTACGGGGTCATTAAATATAAAAAAGAAGTCAATAATCAAAGTTCGTTTCTTTTGTTTAGTCATTAATGACCTTGTTTTAAAATAGAACGGGTGTATATAACATTTCCACTTTAGTGCATTGCTTATTTGTATGGAGTGTTTTGGACAGGAAAAGACGGGAACTATCTTATGGTAAAGTTCATGTACAAGCCATCTCTTTGGTGAGAGAGGGACATCTCATAAACCATCCACTCCAATATAATGACGATGACACATTCGTGATCTAATTGGCAAACTATTTTGTTGATTAAAGGTTACATAAGAAAGTCCCAAGCCAAGGCAATGTGGATCATGTGGATGATGGTGCAAGTTTCTTATTTTGAAAAACTACTAAACCGACCAATAGATCATGCTCTCAACCATGTCCTTGTCGTATGAAAGTTTCTTTATTTTATGAGGCCTAAATACCCTACATTCTACCGACTCTGCTAGTCATGCTAACTATATATATCAACCAAAGAACCCACCATTTATTCGGTCAACATTTCCGGGCTTGGGCTCATCTTTTAGAGTCTTTTTTATTTGTCTATAATAACTTAAATTGAAATTGAATTGAAATTTTTTTTGAAAAAAAAAAACTAAAATACACTTTACTGAACTGAAATGAAAAAATTTGAGCTAAAATATACTAGTAGGAAGCTAAACATTAGATGATACATGGTATATTTTTCTTCCTCACCATTTACCCAAATGTAGGTGAAAGCATTTCCAACCAAGGCTTACATCGTTAACAACTCCTACAACTACATATTGACAACAATCCCAAACTAAGCCACTATAAAAGACAATTTACTTAGCATAGCTAAAGAGAAGACAATTGAACCCCCTCCCTTTGTATGAAAATTCCTATCTAATATAGTTAAGACTACTAAATTCTTCGAATATTCTACTAGGTACTACATACGATTACTATTTAGTATTTACGTAGTCATGGATGGGATGATAAGATGCATGCTAGTTATTCTCTTTGCCATAAGAAACTCGCTCACAAATTGATCAAAATATCTCCGATAGATCCATGTACGACGAATTTTGTTTGGAATTTATTATTGTCTAGCGAGCCGTCTTACAAATGGAAAGACGAAAAACGAAAACAAGTTAATTTCCAAATCTTGCCATCCTTATGGCTTGGTGTCAACACAAACACAAAATTGGCACTGCCATCGATCTCATATGCATGGTCCCAAGTCCCAACTTTGAAAGACAATCTCCTTATCTCCCACTCAGTCTCAACTTACCGAAGTACGGCCACTGTTTCACTCGCTAATCGCAACCCTTGATAATAAAATCTTTTAATTGTAAACCAAGGCTTCAAATCAGTCCGCGTGTGCATACAAACAACAAAATTTCAACCGAAGACCAGTCTTTTTCTACGTGGCCATGCACTGATTAAGATTTTTTTAACATGATAGGCAATAATTTTCGACTGTAGATTCTAGTCATAGCCTGGTTCATTATATTCCTTGATATTTGAGGAAAGGCTTTTTGTCACTTTTCGGGGAGCTGATTCACTTGTGATTCTCTAAAAATGGAAGATCTTGAGTCTTGACTACTATACTTAATTAATTTATATTTTCGCTTTCGGATTAGTTCAACACGAAATTATGCCACCCTATATGGCCTTCAAGTTTTGGTCGTATGTTCCTACCTTATTTTAAACCCAAAAATACTTTTATATAAATTCTAGAGTAGCCTAGATAGAGTTCTCCACAGTGCTCCACGGACGACTTTTAGGAAAACTAGGCTAAAAATCAAACAAAGTTTGAGTAGGTCAGATTAGTTCCATCTGAAATTTAAGTCGAATCAATCAAAGTCAGTTACAATATTAGTTCAATTCAATGTAATTCAGTTTAATTTAGCATTTTATTAGCATATCCTACTAGCTATTACAGTTATCAATAGTTCTTTGGCAAGGGGTTATCAATAGTTCAATGCGCCAATAACTAACGACTGAACATAAGTTGCAAGCTATATTAGACTGTTTTTAAGTCTTGGAGAAAAGTAGATAATCCGCTTGGATTTCCAGCGTTTGGTTCAATTCCCAGTAGGTCTTATACTCTGCATGAAATCGAATCAGTGCAAATAATTAAAGAATTCTTCAGTACATACTGTTCACATTTGATTATACTAAAGAACAAAGATGCCAACACAAATCTCCATTATACAAGAAGTAATTATTGAAGGTGCGTGATTGTATTTGTGTATGAGGTCATATTTATTTGTGAATTTCAGGACATATTATACAAATTTTAATGTATTTAATTGTTGCTGTCTGCTGAAAATATCTACCAGTAGGATGATGAAACCCAGATGAAGCCAAATCATGATCAACGATTATTTCATTTCGTGTCTATTTGAATGGACGTCGTTGTCTCAAGTTGCCTTTGGCCTTGCTAAAAAAATCATAAATTGGTGTGTGTTGTTGAGAAGTTTAGCCCAGAGATGACATACGTAGATAGACGGAAGCAGCGCATTTTTAATTATTCAAAGATCTTTGTTTTTCCGTTGTTTTTTCTATTCGCTTTCTGTTTCATATTTCTAAAACTTTTCGTTGATTCTGTACAAGGAATATATGCAAAACCGAAAGGTATCAGTCTTCTAATAGCTTGGGTGTGCTGCCGTGTGCCTATCTTTCTAGGAACATGCATGGTAAATAATTCTTTTTTGTTCCAGTAATAAGCTGCATCAATATGTATCATATCTAATAGTTTTACCAGGCATTTATCTAATTAATGCTGCTTATTTTATTTTTCATTTTTGAGCTGAAGTTTAGCTAGGCTTAAACCCTTTTTTTTTGGGTACGAGCTAGGCTTACTGATCGAGCTTTGAGTTAGCGAAATAATATCTTCTAACACGAGGCCTAAAAGTGATGATATGAGATCACATTGACGCTTTTTGGATCTTCGAATTATTAGCGCACTATCGCTTTCATCAGAGTTTCATATACAGAGTATATTATAACTAACCATGCCCAAACTTGATCCAAAGTACCCTAGGCCCTAAACCAAAATGAAAGAGCCTTAGCCTTTTGCAAGTTATGAAAGCGGCCGAACAACGGGACACGGCAACTAATCCATATGGCAACAGAAATATTTGCTGGCGAATAGTTGCTCGAAAGTGCGATGTTTAATGATGTATGTATGACATACTATGCCAGCGCCCACTCTTATAGGTCTGCTCATAGGAGTACATAGCTTGACAAGGTTAATACGTACCACACATTGTCACATAGTAGTACGGAGTACATTTTACGAAGGGTTCTTGGTTTAGGCACTACAAAAATTTATGGTAATTATTTACTGATCAGATTGTAAAGACATTCTGAAATATTATATTCAATTAAAATCTGGCAATGCTAGTCATTGACATTGCTCAAGTTAGACATAGAAATAACAACAACCAAGTGTAAATATACATTTAAGGAGTGCTCGGAGGTCGGAATATCCGTCATCAAGGTAGACATATACGACCCAAGTAAACAAGAGTAGTAACCATAAAAAGAAGTTTGCAGCTCTCAATAAATTTTATTAGTCGGCTGAAACATTCACTCATTTTCCATCTTTAATAATCTGACTCAATGAGTATATCAAGACTACATGCAAGTATGCAAGTATGCAAGTGATGTGCAACTAGCTTAGGGACTAGGGAGTATAGAGCGACACACAGTCACACACGTATCAATTACTGTCAATTGCTGTATATATAAGTGTGGTCTTTGTTTTCATCAAAAAAAAAAGTGTGGTCTTTGTATTAATGAGCTTTATCATTGACTCTTGCTGACTACGTACCCTACTACTCTTGCTGTTGTTAGGCCAGGCCAAATCACGCGGCTATCAATAATTCTTTCACTGGATACACGTGGTTTTTAAATTCTCAACTAGTGGGCTTCCACCAAATGAATGAATATCTCTTTTTAAGTAAGATCGAGTGTCATTTGCTACAGTACTAGCTTAGCCCTTAGGGAAGCCTCCCTATCTATAAATATTTCGTCTCTTGATGTCTTATAAGCTTCATTCACAAAACTTTAGCCTAAGAAAATATAATAAGACAGAGCAAAGAGATCGAGAGAACGGAATCCGAGAAAATGCTTCTATTCTTCAAAGCTGTGACTTCAAACAAAAGGGTTAGTGTCCTTAGTGATGAAGAGAGTCAAGAAGATAAGAGTTGTTGTCACGAGGCAGCTGACCTTTGTGGTGGTAAAAGTGTGCAGGCATGTACGTCCCTAACTGTTTGGAGGAAGTCACTTTTGGTTAGTTGCAGTGGGTTCACCGTGATTGATTGTAAAGGTGACTTGGTTTACAGGGTTGATAACTATAGTGGTCATCTGGGTGAGATTGTTCTCATGGATGGCTATGGAAAGTCTATCCTTACTATACGTCGCCATAAGGTATGCAATAAACTCACTGCTAGATCATTCATTTTGGATTGTATAGTTTTTTCTTTTTAATACCTTGGAACGTTAATTACATTCATACATATAGGCTATACGATCATAGATTACCAATTAGATAGTCATTCACTAATTCATGTTGTGAGTGGTTCATATTAAGCGTCACTTTTGTATTTCATGCTTAAACATCGAACTTGAATTGCTCTTTATACGTTTGCAAATTGCAAAAGTTCTAATAATATAGTTCTAACCTTGATTTCCATTAACCAGACACTCGGATTTTTGGACAATTGGCTTGTATACGAGGGAGATGCTGGTGACCAAAATGGCAAACGATGTACAAGAAAGCAGCCAATATGGTATGTAAAGAAAAATTTAAGCATATTACAAGCGAATTCTAAGGAACTTGCGCACGTATATACAAGGACGACAGGCAAGAAACCTTGGCTAAGGTACGTGATTGAAGGATCGTATGGACGAAGATCTTGCAAAGTTGTGGACAAATCAACAAATAGCGTAGTAGCAGAGATCAAGAGAAAGGAAGCAATGAATGGTTGTGCTTCGTTCGGTCTTGAGGTCTTTCACTTGATCGTGTGGCCATCAATTGCTGCTGAGTTTGCCATGAGTATGGTTTTGCTTTTAGATCAGATGTTTAGCTAGGAGCCTAGGACAGGAGTTCCCTTTGCCAATTACATATTTTTTTCCTTTTTTTTTTGTCTCTTTTTATTATGCCCCTCTGGCTGAGAATTCATGCCATGACGAGGGCTACTAGGCGAGGCTCACCGCCCTTTTTCATGGACAGAACAATTTAGGAGGTTCCTTTCTTTCCCCTGTTGCTGTAATTAATGTCTAATCAACTAACTTCATTACGTCAAAAGTGTGAACTTGGGGTTTCTTTTACGAAATAGAGATGTCATGGTCCTCAAAAATACGTCTTTGGAGATGCAGTCTTGTGGAGGACAATTCTCCAGGAACTGTTATTTTATTTATTTTTTCATTTCAAATTATAAGATCAGCAAACTCAGCTTCGAAAGACAACAAACTTTTTTTTGATAACCCAGAAGACAACAAACTTCAATTGAGTGTAAATCTCCATCAAATGGGGTGCTCGGATGTACGCAACAAACTTCTATAAGAACAGTAGTATTTCGTAGTACTCCGTATGGACTACGGAGTCACACTGCTGCTGGCACTAAGGAGGTCCCAGGTGTCGAGTTACATAACGCGTGATCCCTGTGAAAATTGACTACACAATAAACTTTTCGATGATATTCACTACATTCTGCGTGAATTTGTCCCTCCTCCAGCTCACATGCCCAGCTTCGCTTCACACGACAAATCACGCCTTTCGTCAGACAGAAATTATTGAAGGTTACACGTCCGGTTCAGTTTGGCATCTTGTCGGGGTTCTTCAAACCCGATAGGCCAATACCCATGTCGTGCCACGCATCAGAAACTTTTATTAATTTTGACAAAAGATCAATAAGCAGTCTAATAAAGGAAAAGAAACAGAGATGTATGAGCATTATGCAGAACTAAATACTCAGATTCCAGGAGCACATGTATCTAGGAAGCAAGCTCAGTGTATAAACTGAACTCCTTGAGAAAGAATCTTATTACAAAGGAAAGCAGAAGCTTTGCTGAAACATACTGCTTGCACAAGCGACTGAATGACCGATACAATAAGCTGTACATGATAAGGATAGGCGATAGAAGGATGACAAAAGAGGAAGCTGAAATTTCAATTGCCTCATGGAATGGCTCTGTACAAGGCAAAGAATATCTTCTGAGACAAGATACATCTAACACTGTTATATAATGTTACAACAACGACGGGTCTCACTTCAAAGAGAACCTCCCCGTGACACCACGGTTACCACGCTACACGAAACATATATTTACAATGATAAAAATCTCTGGCTACCTCCCTTTTGTGGTACTCGTAATAACTTCACAACATATCTTCAGATCAGAAACAGCCATCTATAGCTGGAGTTGCATGATGCTCTCCAGCTAGCTTCTTGATCTGTTCCAATCCATAGGCATTACTTTCCTCAGCTTTGGTGGGTTGTGGCTATTACTCCTATCAACAACCCTAGGAGGCGGAGGAATGATAAATGATGGTTTTGAATAGCTGCCATTATAGTGTCGAGCTTCTGCAACTAAATCCCTAGACAATCTGTTAGGAGATGACCTACTTGATCGAGGAGCAGACACCGAGCTCAGTCCTATAACAGCCTGAACATGACTATAATCTTCTCTTCTATCCCCAATCGAGAGCTTGGACTTTTTTAAAGACGGTACATAATCAACACTTCTAGGTACATTTTCAAGTGGAGTGTCAGACTTCAGAGACAGAAACTCTTCCTCAGTTGTATCACTCAATCTTGACTTACGAGCTTTCATGGCTTTTTGAGAAGGTTGTTTTGGCCATTTCAGAATTCCATTAGAACTGCGCTTTGACCAATCACTTGCTATGTCACACAGTGTTTGAGCCGCTCCCAGTTCTCGAGGAGAATTGACAGCTGACAACAATGACAGATCAGAAGTCATAATGGGAGCAATTACCCTAAAGGTAGCAACAATTACTTGGCACAGGCAAATAAAGGAATGAGTGAAGCTCAAGCCACAAAAACAATTAAAATAAATTGCATATTCATCGTTGAACTGAGTGCAGAATTCGGGGAGCTAAGTACTTTCAAATGCTTGAAAGGTGTTCTACAAAAGCATACAACAATAGACAGGACATAAGAACTTGAAATCACAGCTGATTACTTCAGCACAAAACATGAATGACGCACATACAGCTTACGCCCAAAAACTGAATATGAACACTACTGGAAATATGTTCTCGGTTCTTGTGCCAGGGACCCGGGCTTTGTTAATGTATTAAATTCCTTTTTTAAAAAAAATACAAAAACCAACAAATGCAATGTACAGTAATTCTGGTGCTACTATGAGTGAGATTATACGTGTCAAGCAACAGCTTAATCAAGTGCACATGCATATTATTTTGCAAATAAAAGCCACAGTACCATTTTCTACACTGCAGACAATATAAATATATGTTGGATCCAAACACCATAAGTGAGAAAAGACTTGACATGCGCAGAACACACAATTCAACTTCATCAATAAATTCATATAATCAAACTTACCAGGAGCTGGAACTGAAGCCAATGCACATGCAGCTGAGGATGACCCCGGCTGACAACGAGGATGATCGTATAATGAAGATGAAGTTGCAGTTTCAGGGAGTCTGTATTTAAGCTGTCCTGCTGGAACAAGACTATCATCATAAGTGAGTGACTCCAAGTCCACAAACCCTTCAGTGCTCCCACCAATGAAAGTGGCAGTACTCCTTATCCTTACCCATCTACCCTGGCAAGTGCTTCTATTTGATATCTTCACAGCATCATTATTAGATTTGTAGTGCCCATTAAAATTGTGGGACCAAGGAAAGGGTGGCAAGCTAACTCGATGAGATGATGGTTTTCCACGTGAATCAGAATTCTTCACAGCTGCTGCTGGCTTCAGAGAATCCTGCAACAAAGAGTCGAGGTCCTTTGCTGGAGGAAGGGTCAACTTCTCCAAAATATCTCTAGGTTGGTATAAAGAGCTACAATTCGTCTTAGCAGGAGCTTCCGCTTTCACACTGGACTCTGGATCCTGAAGAAACATAATATATTTCATAGAATGTCAGAATATGATACTACTCTCGTGTGCCAAAATCACTTCATTTCACATTTCTCATCCATTCATTCCAGCCAATGTATACATAACTCTAACTGTACACTGAGCATACTAGTGAAACGAAAAAAATGTACACTGAGCTTTAAAATTACTTACACAACTGTCAGATAAATCTGCAGTAAGGCTATTTTCATCACCGTCAGAATTAGTCATCGCACGCACATTAGAAGGCGATGACAATGGTGGATTTTTCTTGTCAACTTGCATATCCATGTCTTCGGTTTGTTTACTCGATTGAGATCCTCGAACCTGAAGGACCAAACAAGCTTTTCTAACCGAGGCAAGAGTATTCTCAATGACATTAGTTGCTTTCCTTCCCTTATCTTTGCCTAGAGTAGGGCACTTATAGCTTCCATCAAGAAGTTCGTTCAAAGAAATGTCATCAATTAATTTCGTGACATCATTAATGTCTGGCTTCAAACCATACACTCCTGCAATCAAAGATTATAGAACAACCATGTCAAAAAAATTCTGAAAAGTGAAAGTTCAAATTCTCTAGACCAGATTTGACATAACATCATATAAATTACATGTCAAAGGAATTCACGATGCAAACCTAGCCCCAAAGGTGCAAACAATGAAAAAATAACGGGAAGAATTAATACTTGGACAAAATTTGAACCGTGCATCTGGATAATCAAGAAGAATAGAAACTCGTCTGGAATGCGCTTCGAAATTCACACTGGGTAGCATAAATTTTTATGCAATTCAAATAAAGATATCAGCGGCACCTGAATGATTTTTCTGAATATGGTAACAGATCAGTTATTTAGAAATATATCGTTTAGACCATAATTTTCAGACACAAAAAAGGGGATTTGCTGGAAACACGTCATTCAGCATAAAGACTGGTCTCATACCAACAGACAGTGAAAATCAAGATAAAAAGAAGGAAGAAGCAAAAACATGTTGGAAACAGATCCCTAAAACCTTTCTATTCAAGGTAGATCCACCGCAAAAAAAAATAATTAATGCAATAAGTCCACCATACACGGAGTGCAAGGTATGCACCCTATTTATCATCCCTTATATGATTGAAGTATAACTCCTCAAAAAATTAAAAACCACCATGAAAAAAATATATTTCAGGGGTGATACTTCGGTTATATGGGGGTAGATAAATAGGGTGCATATCATGCACCCTGTGTGTAGTAGATATGCTGATAAGAAATGAGATCAAAACGCTTCTACATGACAACATATCCACAGTCTCAAATACAAATTTTAGGTCAAGTTGCGTAAACCAGTATAGTGAGAACACGCCCCACCCTAGACATCGGACTAGCCAAAGAAGAGGAAGAAAAACACAAATAATAGTTACCACTCTCAACTATTCTCCTGGGTGGAGCAAGATAATAAGAATCATATCAAATGTAAGAACAAGTTTCATACCAAAAATATTGCCTCCATTCGCAGGGCTGAAGCTCGGACTAGCTTTAAGTGACAAAGGGTCATATTTTGCCTTAACGGAAACTCTAGAATTCCTTCTGTCTACTCGCCTGCCATTTACAATGCTTTTGTGCTTGACAGCCTCAGATTTGTCTACATAGAAAGAAAAAAAATAAAGTATCCAACTGCCAACATATATATGAGTGAAATAATCATGAATCAAGATACAAAGAGCATAATTGATTACATGAAATATTCCATTTCATAATCCAAATCATTACTTATTGTCATAGAATCATCTGCTTCCAAGTCCAGGTATAAAAAAACTAGGAAAAATACCATTTTAGGTACCTGACCTATGGCGTAATACCAATTTGGGGTCTCACTTATTCAATATGTCAAAAAGGGTAACTTTCAACATTGTACCAATATGGGTACCTGTTCTAACGCCGTTACATTTTTCTGT
>ONZK01000116.1:68552-95309 GCA_900322385.1 Pharnaceum exiguum | reverse complement strand
CCCCCCCCCCCCCCCCAATCGCTTCTTTCCCTTTTTCATATCCCAAAAAAAAAGTTTCCTAGTTGAACCTAATTTCTTGAAATCCGACAACAATGGTGCTTTGTTATTTGGGCAGATCTTTCATGGCGTTTCAAGTAGTTCATTTGGTCAAAGTGAAAGGGCCTACCAGAAATAACCATCCTCCAATCTATGCACCATGCCTAAGGGAGCCATTTAACGCATTGGGGTATTGACAGTAAAAAAATATTGGTGCCACATACATAACAACATCATGCTCAATGTCACAAGTGGAGGCAACCATATTAAAACAGGAACAGGGATATTCAAACCTTAATTAAGAACTGAGCTAAATTTTTTGCAGAACCACGCATCAGTCTGATGAGAGTCTTTAGAGATACTAAATGAACTGGAGAATCAGAAGCTGTTGACCAAATTAGCCCTTCGACTACACTCAGAAATGCAGGTATATCTGCCAATGCAAGACTTGGAAGTAGCACACCAACTAAAGTTTCCCGGATCTTTGGAGGTACAGCCGAACCTACAGGTGAACTATTGGCAGAACCACCACTGACACATTCTATCTGAAAGAAGATGTCTCCAATCAGATGAGGAATTTCTGAACCTATGCACGCTTTCCATGTGCTCTCCATGCCCTCTGCTAAGAGTTCAGCAGCAGTAGAGCTATACTTCTCATTCATAGCCATAACTAGTTTGATAAGTGGATGGACAACTGACATAGCAAGGCTGGGTTTAACAAGACTTGGATACCAAATAGCCAAAGCAGCTGCAACAATGATATGAGATGCCATAGCATCTTGTCTTGTTCCACCAACACAAGAAATCCAGTCCTGCAGTTCATATGATTCTAGCCATTTCAGTATCTCACTGTCCCCATCCTGAGGAGCATGCTGAATTTCTGAAGTCGCCTCAGTATGGATAGAGCTAGCAACATTTTGCTGCTTCTCCATATGATCACATTCCTTTCCTGGCACTTGATTAATAGAGTTCACAGTTTCCCCAAGATCAGATGTTCTTGGACAACATAAGGGTGGAGGTATGGCCCTTGAAGCAGCACAATGAAATAAGGACCGAGCAGCTAAGCGAACGTGCTCATCTTCATCTTGCCAAAAGCTTGCCAGCAGCTGCAGTCACAGGTAACTAGATATTAGACGTAAAAAAGGAAAGAGAGATTCGGTATAAAGTGCACCATGCAATTTGACTGTGAATTATGCGGGAGTGTGTGTCAATAACCCATCATATGCAGGCTCAGTCATCAACGGTACGAAATATACAAACCCACCTGAAGTGAAGGGGGCTTCACATCCAGAGCTTTTTCAGCGAAGTTGCGTGTGTAAAATGCTGACAAAGAACTGCAAGAAGGTTCCAAAAAGAGTGAAGTCTTAAAAAGAATATATCAGATTCCAGATTGTATGCAATGCAGACCACACTGTTTTGAATTCCAGATCTAGTGAGAATATTGTCTATCTGCCATGAGATTTTGCGACCTGTATGGGGCATGTTGCATGCAAATTTGCATTTAGAAATATCCCATAATTTTTTTGGAGGGCAGAAATATCCCATAATTACAACTACGTGAAGTTAATGTCAGTGAAGAATATGTTCAACCTCTAACCTTGACAGGGTAGCTCAGTTGGTAAGACTTCTGAGAATTTTTCAAGAGGTCCAAGTTTCAGTCTCCTCAGGACCACAAAAGGTTTTCCCAGTCATTAACTTCAGGGCCCATGTGATTAGTTAGGCAAAGCCTGGTACCAATGTTATTTATATAAAAAAGCTCAACCTCTAAAATCTAAATCCATAATCCATATTTATGTCTATGTCTATCGAGAAGTCATGATATAAGCAGGTTCGATCAATGAGGCAAAGGTGCCTAGAGGATTCAGGCATTCTGAAAACTCAGCCAAAACCAAAAAGGAAGCACTTAAAGTCACAACCCATGGAAGACAAGCCAGCTCCTCAACAGGGAAAGCACCAAATACTGCCATAACACACCGGCAAAAGACCTTAAACCACACTCTCCTCTCAAACCAGTACAGCTTCTCCACACCTACAAATTAAACACTTAATGTATGTGCTAATGTATCAAACTGGGAAGCAAGAAGAGGTCCTTCATTTTCATCTCTTTTTCCAGTTCTCCGGAGGATAGAAGTTTATGTCAAATGATAGATGTTTGGTGGAAACATTTACAAGTGGGTTTGCCAAGAAATCATGAAAATTATAGACAGATTCATTAACTTATAACGTATCTTTCTACTGTAAAGATTCCTTCTGAGACAGGCAGGGAAAATAGATGCAACAGCAACCAAGCATTAGTCTCGAAGAGCTGGGGCGGCTAACATCAGTTGTTCATAGGAATTATTGAACATAGAAAGTCGAAACATGCGAAGAGGGGGAGGAGGTGGAGTTTTGGAGGGGTGAATCACAGGAAAACAAAAAAGACAGGAATGCAACAACAAGAAACCCTAAGATTCATAAATGGCACAAATTCTGTAGAAAGCCGGCCTACCTGCTGACTCCTGAGCAAGAGTGAGACAGACTAACCATGCTCTGAGCAAGGGACACCATGGACAATGATCTCAGCGCACAGAACTCTGACGATGATTTCCAAAGCTGACATGTTAATTTGCTGGCTTAGGATTTTATGCAACATAAATTTAAACATTGATAGAATGGAAAAGAACTATCTAACCTGTAAAATTGAACTAAAACTAGGAAATGCTAAGGTGACAGATCCTCTGTCCCCTTCCAAACCAGGAGCTAACATCACTTGATCATATCTTTTAACATTCATTTCCATTGCTAGCAAGTGGTCGAGTTCAGTGTCAACACTCCAAAAGTGCAAAAATGATAAGCTAAAACGCAGTAGCCATAGGGCATATGTGTCAGCATATTGATGTTTCTCTACTGCATCTGAAGGTTTTTCTACTAAGAACAAATCACCAGGTACAGTTCCTCCATGGGAACTAGTCATTGTAGAGGAGGAACTTGTCATGGTAGAGTGCGCGTCACTTGCAGAATCTCTCCACTGGTTACCTAAATTATTTCTTAAGTCATCACAAGGTACCAGAGATGATAGAGCAAAACTTAGAACTGCAACTCCAGAAATCGGACGAGAGCATTTGATTGGAAGCTTGTCACTGTATCCAGCACTACATTTAGATGAACCACTTGTACTGCTGCCAAGTGAGGACCTGGTATGCTCTACTGAATCTGCTCCACCAGATGAGGCAAACTGATCGCCTAGTTGGAGAGATGGGAGAGAGCTTTCATCTTCTATGAATGACAAAAGTAATGAAGAACCAGAAGAGTTATAATTGGATGAGTGGCTTGGCCCGTCACTAACACTTATACCTCTACAGAAGTTGCTGAACATCGACCGAGCGGCTGTGCCTCGTAGAACTCGTTCTCTAGAACCTGCCTTCACATCCCAAATGTACAAGGTATCCTTCGCCCCCGAAGTGACCAAACAATTTTCTGAAAGGCAAGCCAAATACCCTCTCACACTATCCCATACAACTTTTCCAGGACAACCAAGGTGCCCCGGAAAGAGTCTTTCAGCACGTAAAGTCTCCAGAGATACAAGAGCAACACAAGAGTCTTCCCCAACAGTGAGAAAGCAATCACTCCAAGGGCGATCACTATGCAAGGGCGGCAAGATTATTTGGCGTATTGGACCCACATGATGGTGCATTACCATAATGGGATTGCAAGACTCGAAATCCCAAATACGAACGGTGCAATCCACGCTCCCTGATAATAGTACTTGGCTACAAACCCGTTCCACGGATGTACCAACGATCTGGTGAGTAGCTAAACACAGAACAGCTCCTTTATGCCCTTTAAACAGATGCTTGGCTCCGTGAGATTCCCCCTCTTGATGCAGATTCACAATATCCACTTCATGTGTCTCAGTCTTGAATTGGACCAACTCAATTTCACCATTATGATAACCAAAAACAACTCCAGAAGGAAAGCCGTCTTTTTGTGAGATGACCATCGTTGAAGAAACAATACGTTCTAATGGAAGGAACCTGCACTTAAGATCTTCTCTATACAACTTATCAGTATATTCCTGGTCTTGAACTGTGTCTGTTGACTGTAAAGCAGAGTCATTCACAGCAGTCTCTTCGCGAGAAGAATTTGCTAGCATCCCAGGCCGAATCTTAGCACTAGAACTATAAGCCCAATCTATGAGAAAGTCACCTTCACCAAGCAATCTGCAAGTTCTGCCAAAGTCTCTAAGCTGCTGATGCAGGGACCAAATAGTGATGTACGGTTTCGACAGGAATAGATCCTTATCATGAAAGTAAATCGACTCCACACGAAGAAGGTAATCACTCAACTGAACAAAACATGTTAACAATTGGACATCTTCAGGACATGAAATGGCAGGAATCTCATGTAAAGACTCAGACTTCAAAGTGCCATCCACATATGATATGTCATAGATGACTGCAGATCCGATATCATTCCATATAGCAAATTTTATACCTGTCAAGTTGTCTAGTGTCCTAGACTGTGAAGTACCAACATTTACTGAAGAGATAAACATGCCCCCAGTGACATGTGGCGAAAAGCAGTCAGATGAAGAACATAGTGAACTATTTTTGAAGGAAATCACTCCAATAACAGTAGCATTGTCAACTAGCATGAAGATGCATTCAGTTTTATATATTAATACTAGCACTTGCCCACAGGTCGCAATCGATACTAATGGTCCTCTTTCACAGGAACCTTTTTCGGCGGTGGCAGTGCTCACCTGAAAAGGTTTGTCATGTGAATTATTCTCTGCATCCTTGTCATCTTTGGAGTCTTTAACAAGTGGAATTCTTTGAAATGTACCATAAGAATCAACCACAACTGCAACATGCTTTATTATTTCGTCAACAGGCTCAAATAAGGCCATGAACTTCAATGGCCCAATGGACAAATGGCCATGAAAAACTGTTTGGACAATGTTTAAGCTATATGAATCAACAACTACAATAGTACACTTTGGATGTATTCTACCCGAACTTTCCTGATCTGCGGTAAAATCAATCCCTTCGGCAGAATCCGCAAAATCATGCTCAGGCGTATGAATACCGTCAGTCAAACAAGAAGCAACACACACATATCTTCTATTTGCAGGCAATGTCTGCACCACAGATGGGCTCCCAACCCAAGGAGGCAATTTCCTCCTACGCGTACAATGACCACTTCCTTTACTCCAAACACACATAACACCATCACTACACACACTCAATAACGCACACTCATCACTAGCACCGTTACTCAGTGTTTCTCCATGATAATCCGTGTTCCCTTCTTGCGGTGCTAAACGAGGACAACAAACGCAAAGATCCACTATTGGCGCCGTATGTCCACAAAGCATAGCCACCGGTTTAATACTCTGAATAGAAGTCATCAAAATAAGTTACACTCAGAATGTTCTCATTTTATCCTTAAAAACAAACACTATCACTCTATCAGATACCTTCCCAAATCAGAAAAGCAAAGCAAAAGCTACCATCTTGACTTTCTAGTATCAACATTCACCATCAAAGCTCACCATATAATTTTCCCTACATATCCTTAAACTACCATAAAGTTCAACTCTTTAAATTTCTTCTCTAAAAAAAAGTCTTCAACTTTCAATTTAAAAAAAGTCTCATTTTCCTGGAATTTATAATACCAAACTCACTAAAACAAAAAACCCAGAAAAACCCACGTGCAAAACTGATCAAAAAACAAAACCCAGAATTTCAATTTCGAAAAACAATGTTGTATCATAAGGTGGCATTTCGTCAAACAGTTGGTGGGCAAAGGAATAAAAACCTGAGAAGAGGCGGAGGAGAGAGAGTGGGATAGGTGCCAGGAGACAATGGAGCCATTTGAAGCGCCAGTGTAGAGAGTAGGAGGATCGTCAAGGACAGATGTAGCGGTGACGTGGTGTGACGGCGGTGTTTCCGGCCATATTGCTACCACTGATCTGCACCTTGTCATTGCTGCACCATTTGATTATAATAATAAAAGTAAAATAATGAGAATGGGATCTTGCCGGGAAAGTGAAAACTGAGTATTTATAGGTGATGATAAAAACATTTTTTTAATGGATACGTGATGACAATTTTACCCTTACATTGTAGAATATTTTTTTTTTTTTTGAAATGGTAAGGAGTGCCACATTTTTTGTGGCTGGTGAGTCTCGAACCCGGGTCACCCGGGAATTCGAGGGAGCACCTTGCCATCTCGGCTAGGTCCTCCACCTCTTACATTGTAGAAAATAGGTGTAGATTTTAGGGATGACAATTGGGCGAGTCTAGGTAAATATTACTTTTGTCACTGTCCTAAGTGAAGCGGGGATGGTGGTGGCGTCGAGTACTCGAGTCCAAGACCCTCCATATGTGATGGGGTGAGAGTGGGTTTAAATTAGTTCCCACCCCGTCTTGTACCATCTAATGCTATCATTCAAAAATAATAAAAATTAAAGCAAAGAATAGAAGTATAACATAATTATTAATTTCTAGTATTATAGTGGCTAAATGAATCTAAGTGTATTTCGCCCGCCCTCTCCCCTAACTCCCAAGTAAAGTGGGGATGGAGGTGGATACAGTGGGTGGTTGGGTGAAGATATGGTTTTGAAATTTAGACACGTCATGGATAGTTGAGGGGATAGAGAAAGAATATTCTTGGTGGAGCTATAGTGGAGAATTGAAGGGTTCATAGCCCAATCCTCGTTCATTGTCGTCACAATATCTTTCTTTCCCATTTTCTAATGTAGGATAGAGCATTTATAGCTTAGCCTTCGCCTAGTGTGAGTTGTACGTGATTTGTGAAGGTAATTTTCAATTGCACAAGCAAAGAATAATACGGACAAATGACAAAAAAATCCTTGACAAACTCATATGAATACCTTTACTTCTTATTTTTTCTTTTTCCACATTGATGACAAGCTGTTTGTAATTGTTTAAGTTTTTATTTTATTAAAATAACGAAGAATTTTGGAAATTACCATTTACAAATTGGGAACGATCATTGAGCAATTGCAACTTAGTTTTTATAAAGTTAAACCAATAATGTAATAGGTGATTGCAAGAGTATCTCCATTTGTCAACTTAAACTCCCTTTACTCCTCGTTACGTCACATTTTTTGGTATCCACTCTTTCATCTCATATCACGTACCAACTTATAGTCTGTCATCTTATCTGGCAAAGATGTTATTTATCTTCCAAAACAAGTTGGGATGGGTATTTTTTGTGAGGTAACACTTTTTAACCAACAAGCTCGGTAAAGAAGTTGCTCATCAAACACAAATAAAAGCTTGAGGTGACTTCATTTTTGTCCAACAAGCTAAACTACCATCAAATAAAGTTGCCGATTAGCATAATTGAAGTGACCAAAGTAAAACATAAAGGTTTATCATTAATTGAGGTTTTATCAATAAGCTTTAATGGAAGAGCACAAGCAAAAGAGAAAAAAAGAGTATAAGTCGGTTTACATTAGAAAAGAGGAAGCCTAGCTAACAAACAATTTACTATTATTGGTTGGCCATCAACCGAGCTCCATATTTTGTTGAACCAATTTGAGAAGGTTTGATAACTTCTTTCGTTTTTCCTAATCACTGACTTGGAGAAGAATAAGATTACAAGTCGCAATTTTATGTGAAACACAACATGAGAGGCATAACTTAACCGATAGACATTATGGGATATGAAAAGAGCTCTGTAAAGCAAGTAGATCGTCATACCCCACATTCAGGAGCAATAAATGAATATTTCACATGAGCATGAAAATAAAAAAATCTTATTGGAAGTTTTTTTAAAAAAACATGATTAAACCTAAATTATCGTAATCCTATTGCAAACATTATTAACTTATGGGAAATGTCCAAAGTAAAAAGAAAGAGAAGATATGACATAACATAGAAAAATTAGATTGACCTCATTAGTTGTTGAACCATACAAAGTACCTATGTTTTGATGATGAAGAATAAGTGTGCTCATGCTATATCTAATGAGATGTTTCACTTGTGTAGCACAATCCTCAAAAAATCTAAGTGAGGTAATTGCGCGAATTAACCAACGAATAAAGGAAAACTCAAAGGCTTTAGTCTTCACCATGTGTTATGTTTCGAAGATGAAGGAACAAGTTTTTGAAGACAAGCAACAGGTTCCTCAAGAAGGACCAACACCGTTCATTCTCTTACATGTAGACCACTTAAAAGAGCTGTTGGATATTTGTGATAATGTGGTTACATGTTGGTGCGTCATTGTAACGGTCAGTTTGAAGAGAAGATAGTTAAAGGAAGTCTTATGGTCCATCAGGTAAAAGCATTATCCAGTGGTCCACGACCTGGTCCTCATGAGCGGACTGTTGATCCCCGATGTTTGACTAAGCTCGAAATAGACCAAGCACTTTGCTACTAATTCATTCCCTTTGTGTTTTCAGACTTACCATTTTTGTGAGTCAAAGACAAAAGGGAATATGGACCGCAAGAAGGTGCACATGAAGTGATAGTGACATCCCACCTATCCTTGAACCCTAAAACATTTACTCTTTGAGAGTTCGGCGCATAACAATCATATTCATCTCAGTTATTACTCTCCAAGTCCACAAAAAGTCCTAGCCACAAAAGAGCCTACTGATTGAAAGGAATACCCTGTTGTTAAACCAAGTTCTCAGGCAGAAACACTTGTCCTAACCATATATTCCTAACCTTCAAACACAAAGTCTAAACACTTAACCGTGCTTGATTTGACAATATTTTCATCTAGCTTATTTAGAAGCAATTAGAAAGGTCGAAGGTTGGAGGGAACCTTATAAAAATCTCTCATTGTAAAAGTTGCAGCTTTGGAAAAACTTGTAAAAGTTGCAAGAGCTTTGGGAAAACTTGTGTCAGTTGCAAGAGCTTGATAAAACTTGCTTTAGTTTAGCTAGATCTAAAGGATAAAACTAACTTGTAAAATTTTAGGACAAAGTCTTGTTATTGCCCCGTTAGTGAAGATTCGAAAATCCTACACAAGGTAGGTAGTGGGTTTACTTGGGTTTGAGCACCAAGTTTCCCACTATAAATACTGTGTGTTCTTTAATTTTACTGCTTTTCTGTTTCCTCGATATAGGAACATGACCCAATCATGTTCCTTTTAGACAGTTAGTTAACAAAAGTAGAGAAAAAGGTCAAAACGGTTAAAACACAATTCACCCCCTCTTGTGTTCCTTAGATAGCGATTCAATATTAGTGATAATTAAAGGGGTCATTATAAATTAAACTTCTCCATTGTAGCTATATGTTACGATATATAATATGTTATAATATATAATATTTAGGCACTATATTAAAAAAAAAAACCGCAAAAATGTAATTATATAAAAATTTTGTAGTAAGTTCAAGCATAAAGTAGAAGAATACAAGGCGTACAACCCTTACGGTTGAGCTACTGGAACTTCCCCAGAACACTTGAACCGTAAGGATTGTATGTTGAACTTGTATTTTTCTCTGTAATGAAGTTTTTATTGCTCTTTGTCAGGCAAAGAAGTTAGCAGATGCTTTTGACGGGAGGATTTTGCATAAAATATTGAAGCATGAGTACATGCGTTGTGCTGTCATTACAAAGAATTAACAAGATGAAGGACAATGTGTTCTATTATATGTGTCAATAATTTAATTGCTTGTAAGAAATTCTTAAATTTTTAAGGCCTATGTAATGCACAAATACCGCACATATTTGGGGGCTTGCACTATCAAAGCATTGCTTCTTGGTTCGTCATTAGACTGTTCACTCTTTTTCTTCTAGAGTTACATCTCATGTTATTGCTCATATATATCTGTAAAAGGGTAACAACATTTGTTAAGACTATGTTCGAAATTCACTGAAATAGCTTTTACAATTTTCAAACATAGGCAATCCAACATCATACTAACCACTTCCATCAACGCTTTAAAAAAAAAAATCCATCAAAAAACATGATACTAACTAGAAGTGATGACATTGTAAGGAAAGGATTAAAATGTTGATTGCCATGCTTTGCGAAAGTACCTTCCGCGAGCTTTTTTTTTAATTAGAATTTTCCCGATTACTACCCCTCTTTCTATATATAATTACCTACTTTGATTTTTTTTTGCCATTGTCCCTCTCTTTATCAAGGTTATTGTAATTATCCTTGTAGTATTATTTTCTTTCATTATAGTCCTTCCTTAATTTGTGCGGATCGTGTGGAGGCTTGTGGCTTTGCTGATTTGGCATTTGACATGTCAATGTTTAGACGATAAAACATGTCTAAGCGTTTTGACCTATAGCATCACTCATAAAAGATAATTGATCGAGAATCATTCAATTAATTATCATGGAATTGTTTATATAACTTCCTAGAGTCATTACCCACGAGAATTCAAAAAAATGAAAGAAAAGAGAAGTGGAGAAAATAAGTTTTAAAAAAGTACATATGAACAATATCAATATAGTGATAAGTTCGATCATTGAACAATAATCTAAGAGTACGGGTAACATAAAGTTTGTGCGCATATGCTTATTATCACTGAATTCTTTGCAATACTTTTTTTTTTGGTTAATTGTTGAAGCTAAGATTCAATCAAATTAAAATTACTTTCATCAGAAAAGTACGGAGTATGATTCAAGGGATGACCAAGTGTACGTCGCTACAATTCCATTCCTTTACACATTTGCCATGTCTGTGCTATATGTATACAGTCACTATCCTCTAAAAAAAAAACAGTCACTATCCTCTAAAATACGTATCGTATATATGAACATAAAACTAAACAGTCACTATCCTCTAAAAGAAAAAAATACTTGATGTAGCTAGCTATCGACGTTCCTTTGAATTTCGTTTGTAACTTAACGTGAGTGTAATTGTGTATATGTTGTTCAGATCCTTGTTAGTTAATTACAAAGGTTAACATTAAAATCGAGAGAGAAATTGAAGCTGCTTGAGAAGAGGACTCAAAGTCTCCATCAATTTCTCGCTTGGATGATTGTGAATGCCCTCGTACGTTGTGATCACAATGCTTGCATCTCTCGAGTGTCGTTGTATTTGTTTCTTAACATTGCATGAAGGATACGTACAACGGTAGTAGCTCCTACATTTCCATTTGAAAATTAAAAGAATGTTACGGTTCATTCATATAGTGAACTCAATTATAAACACGATACCCCTTTAAAAAATAATTTGTAAACATGATATATTTGTAAAAAACGAAGGAAAAATTAAAACTCTGTAGACATAATAATACCTGGGATGGGTGCTGTTTTTGACAGATTTCTGACCGTATTTTCTCCACTTATACCCATCATCAAGCACATCCTCCGTACTTTTGGTGTGGAAGGCAAACCTTGGAGGCACCACCCTTTTCTTCGTTGTTGAAGAATATGGCGCTCTTTTGCTTACACTAGCACTAGTCGAGATCGTACCATTAGTGTTGTTTCTTCCTCCATTGCTATTACAATTATTATTAATATTATTAACCATTATTGAACTATCTCGCGAAATTTGATCACGACCATAGACGGCAATGTTGCTGCTATTAACATTATTAGCGGACGATGTGGATGATCCAGCTGATAATAGGCTTTGCTGATCACCATTAGTCGGAGTAGAAAAAAGACTAACCCAATCGATGTTATCCAATGTGGGGGTTTGAGGGGTAATTTGCGTTAATGGGGAGAATGATAGGGCGGGTAAGGAATTATTACTAGATGGAGAAATAGCTACGGTGCTGTTCATTGATGATGATGTGTGTTGGACCATAAAGTGATCACTAGAAGGGATTATCATCATATGATCATCATCACGATCACCATTATTGTTGTTGAACGGTATTAGGGAAAGCTCTGATGATGTCATTTCCATATATGTACGTTGCGGATATGTATATGGTTGGTTAAAGAACTGATGCGGAAGGTTTTTTAGCCCAAGGTAACATATATATTGGGAATGAATGGATAGTAGAAGGGGTTTGGTCGGTGAGCCGTCACATATACATGCATGGTAAAAAATAGAATTTTCTTGAGATTCTAGAGAGGTTATTAGGCATTCGTTATATATGTTTTTGTTAAGAGAGGAGAATGTATGATGAGGGTGCTTGTGGCTCACAACTTAGGGGGTGAAGCCAACTACGTACACCTACTTCTGTTCAACTGCCTCCTACGCTGAGGAGCGAGCGTTTGCGTGGGAAACGTCTCCCAGAATTTGGTGTCGTTATCAACAAAGTATATGACATGGATTTGCAAATTAAGCTTGGGCATTGACACATATTTTGTTTACTTGGCATTTGGCCATGTGGATATATAAAGTACGATTTTAATAAGCGTGAGGAAGGAGGAAGGATTGGTAGATGAGCTTTTCTGTAAGAAAATCAAATAGCTTCACAAGCAGGGTAAGGGCTAAGGAGGAAAGTTTAAACAATTCTATCTGTAAGTGGATCGCCGAATTAGTTCATAGGTTCATCCTAATGGTAACACCGTTATTTCATGTCCTATGGTATTTAGTCCGTAGATCGAATTGTGTTTATCGATCCACGGCCAATACTTGATCTCAAATAGATCTCCATGCTCTTAGCTTAATTACTTGTTAGAGGAGATCGAAACAGTTACACGTGAATTGGACTTGTCAGAATGTTTGACAAGTTTGGCGACCAAAGTTCATTCCTTCGGGTGGATTTACAATTAGCTAGTTAAGCTCATCCAAGATTTTAATTAAGGTACAAGTTAAGTTACGTTGCCCATCGTTATTTTCATTGGTTTCAAACCTATCAAAAAGATCATGGTAGTTTAGAAAAAAGGTAGGCAATGGACTATTTGGCATTGGGACGTAAAGTAGATAAGGGAAACAATGCAAGAAAGCGCTGAACTAGCTAGCTGAGCAGTCTACCGCCAATTCTCTACATTCCTTTTTATAAATAGTTAAATACTACGGAGAATAACGTTAGATAATACAGTATTGTACTGGGCTCGAACTACAAGCATCCGGTAGTTTTTTTTTGTGAACTATTTTCTTCTATTATTTTTTGAGAACATTTTCTTCTATTATTATTGACTCATACTCACTGTCCGGCAAAAATGTTTAACTGGACACATAATTTTAGGTGGTTGTATGGTTGAAATGTTATGAAAAAAAGTTAATACAAATCAACAAAAAGTTTCAAAAAAGAAAATGAAAGGTTTTAGTAAGTAGGGCATATGAAAAAACAAAAGAAAAACATTTTCACAATGAATTATGTCCATTAATTAATCGATTACCCAAAGGTCAAGATAGCTTGAATGTGTCTTTCTTTTAAGGGTTCTTTTAAAGGAAGGAATGTAAATGTTTTTTGAAAGGTTAAAAAAAAACTCGGAGCATTGAATTTAACAAACTAGATCATGTAATACATCCCCTGAGTTTTTTTTTTTATAAAAGAGTGAAGCAGAATAGGAGTAGAATGAATCTATTAAATTTGTAGTCAAAAAAATGTTCATTAGTCTTCCTAATGTCTGGTATCCGATAGACTTCGCTTTTATCTTTTCCTACCGTATTAAAAATGATATCAAAATGGCGAGCCTAACAATCAGGACGATGTTCTCAGGATTTCGCTTCGCGGCTGATATCAGTACGTAGAAAAACGGACTTACGGCATCGCAATAGTCGTATGCATCGTCACTATTATGAGCATTGTCCCTCGCACCTTCGCAGTTTTTAATTTCGTGAAAACAAATATGCTCACGGAACAAGCTTATTAGCTTAAGTACATGGCTCTACATAGGGTCTGTTCGGCAAACTTAACTGTAGCTGAAGCTGAAGCTGATTAGGTAGCTGAAGCTGATTAGCTAGCTTAAGCTGAAGATGAAGTTTAATAGATAATCTAATTAGGGTGTTCGGATGAAGTAGCTTAAGCTGAAGCTGATTAATGTAAAATGACATAAAAGGACAATTATAATTGCCATTTATAAGTGATAATATTTTCAGTAGGGGTAATATTGGAATATAGAAAACTTATTGATAGGAGATTATTTGATAAGCTAGCTCATATAACTTACCAAATAAGCTAGCTTATTTGATAAACTGTCTCCATAAGCTGACAAAACGAACACAACTTATCTGTAAAAGTTAAGCTTATCTCATAAGCTGAGCTTAATATTATTAAATAAGCTGCCAATAAACTGCGAAACGAACAGGGCCATAATCAATTTATTTGGGAGGATGATCAAAGACCTATCCCTTAGAAGTTCTAGTGATAGATCCACTCATGGATAATGTATGGGTACATCAAGCGTCATCTTGGATAAAAAGTGTAATCGACGTTGCGACTCGTAGTCTCGTACCCCTTTGGAAAAAAAATCGAAATAGAGTTTCGAGAAAATAAAAGTCTCCAGCTTATAGTAAGTAATAATAATATATCCATTTGAAAGTTGGAATTATTAGTGCTTATTATTTTTGAGTAAGTGATACACTAGTTGAAATTATGATTGTTGCAAACTTGCAACTTGAAATGAAAAAAATAGAATAGGGTAGTCAAATAAAAAAAATTCTGTTATAAGACAGCTTTCTTTGTTGGTTTACAAAAGACTAGGGTAGTCAAATAATTGTTTGAGACCCACTAAGAGATTGCCCTAATGGTGCTACACCAGTAGCTCCATGGTACATAGGGTGTACGTACCAACCACTTTGTTTGAAAGATATGAAAGAAAAGGAAATGACTGGAAAAGGAAGGGAAGGTAAAACTATCTTAACACAAAAATATATTGTTACCTTTATTAATTATTATCACATTTAGGAAACCATAGAAAAATAAATGGAAGGGATCCCCTTCATAAAATTTTCCTTCTATCAAAAAGATTATAATGGACCTGTAAATTAAATTACTAGCATAACCCCGACTGAATCTCAATGTAATTTGGTTTCCAAAATCTTCACGGCACGCCCATTATATGACAACATCAATGTCATGAGTGCTCATGCTTAAATTTGAAAGGTTTGTCAAGACCATCTTTGAAAGTTTTTTGAGGACAAGTTATTTATGGATAGGAATGATACGTATAATCAATATATGCATGGTATAGAAAACGTATGGCCACAACCCTATAAATATTGGCAACAATATTGAAGTATTTGTCACAATTCACAGAGAAAATTCTGTACTGAATTTTAAAAGTCATAATATGGCGAAGGTTATGGGTCTTGTGATTTTCTTTTGTGTGTTTTCTTTGTTTGGGGAACTTGCTTTGGGGGAGAATGCAAAATTGTACGAGAACCTTGAATATAATAATTATGATTACAAAGATGCACTTAGCAAAGCCATCTTGTTCTTTGAAGGGCAACGCTCAGGGAAGTTGCCGACCAACCAGAGAGTGAAGTGGAGAGGGGACTCAGCTCTCTCAGATGGAAAGCCTGATAATGTAATTAGTCATCCTATGTCTTACTGATTTTGCCTAGAACCTTTTTTTTCATAGTTGTTCGTTTACTTCGTTACTTCGTTTAATTATCTTTATGCTACGTTATTCTTCATTCTTCGATATGTGCTCTCTTCTTGAGTTTACAAGAAAAGTAGTATAGATAACATGATAGTTTTAACATAACGTGAGTTTATTGTCCTAGGCGTATGTCACATATTATTACTGTAAACAGTAATATCATGCATGCATGATCGATCATGTCGATTTTTTTATGTACTATATGCAGTATGATGATGCAGTTTACTATACACCATGCTAAGCTAATCAACCGAGTTACACAACATTCGGGCTCTTTGATTGATAGAAGGACACGAAAATAAAGAGAAGTTACTAAAAATGTGTGTTATTTGTACATTGAATTTGCAGGTGAATCTGGCAGGAGGATACTATGATGCAGGGGACAACGTCAAATTTGGATGGCCAATGGCATTCACCACCACCTTGTTGAGCTGGTCGGCTATCGAGTATCAAACTCAGTTATCCTCTGCCAAGGAGCTCGGCAACCTTCGCCAAGCCATCCGTTGGGGTTCTGATTTCTTATTGAAATGTCACACCTCTCCCGACACACTGTATACACAGGTTAATATATTGTCACCCGTCTAGCTACCTCATTCCCTATAATGTTATCATTTTTTTGCTTTGAATTTTAACTTTAGGATCATTGCTTGGAAACAAATTATACTCGTATCTTTGGAGAAATACATTAACCGACATATTTTTATTTTTGAGGAACAATTTCATAAACTCCACAGCAGATTACACCATTTCGTTAACTTGATTTTATTACTGCATCGTAACTAAAGACCTACAAAAGGGTTTGTACTCATCACTTCTTGAATTCATACCAACAGGTTGGAGATGGAAACCTGGATCATCAATGCTGGGAACGTCCTGAAGACATGGACACAGCAAGGACCCTCTACAAGATCAGTTCTTCATCTCCCGGGACCGAGGCTGCTGGTGAATACTCTGCGGCCTTAGCAGCTGCATCGATTGCGTTCAAAGGAGTCGATCCCAACTATTCCAGAACGCTCCTGACTCATGCGCAATCTGTAAGACCTATTTCCTCAAAGATAAAAAAAGGCTTATTTTTGCCAAATTTATAGCTAATCTCTAATGCTTTATGCTCTTTAGCTCTTCGACTTGGCGGACAAGAATAGGGGAAGTTATTCAGCCTCATGCCCCTTCTACTGCTCTTACAATGGCTACCAGGTAAACCATAATTTAACAGTGTCTAAGGGCTTTTAAGGCTGTCTCTAGTTATGAACTTGCAAAATTTAATTACTTTTCGATTATCTAGCAACTTAATCATCAGTTTTTTGTCAGTCACGTTGATCAATATGATTAGACTAGGAGCTGGTTGTGCACATATTCGCAGCTTCTTAGTTATGTGTTGGAAGATACGTTGATATGACCGACCATTGGACTATTAGTTATTCCTACTTTACAGTCAGGGTATCTGAACTAATTACTAGTCTAGTAATTTTGGTATTGAGGGTTTTTTTCCTCGGTGAAGGATGAACTACTCTGGGCAGCGGCATGGCTCTACAAGGCGACAGGGGCAAGCAATTATCTGGATTATGTGCTAAACAATCAAGGGTGGAGTCAGACAGTTTCAGAATTCAGTTGGGACAACAAACATGCTGGAGTTCAAGCTTTGTTAGCCAAGGTATACAGCAGACAACTAGCCAGTGTGATTGCCAAACCATTGCTATTAGTTTTCATGTATCACTAATAAGAAGGAATAACATTCTTGTGAAATTTCAGGAGTTCTTAGCAGGAAAGCAGAATTTGAATCAGTATAAAAGCAAAGCAGACTCTTTTGTTTGCTCTTTAGTGCCTGGGAGTGGCTCCGATCAGTTCCAAACAACTCCTGGTACCTGACTATTTTTCAAACAGACATCAATCTTCCCTAACTAGTAATTTTCTTTCCTTAACTTGTTTTCTGGGGGATTTGCAGGAGGTCTTTTATTCATCAGGGATGCAGCCAATTTTCAATATGTATTCAGTGCATCTATGGTGCTCTCTATATATGCTAAAACTCTGGCCGCGGCTCATACTTCAAGTGTCCAATGTGGCTCAACAAATATACCTCTTTCCAAAATCCAAGCCTTCACAAAATCACAGGTATGCTTTGTACAGTATTAAGCAACTGACAATGGTTGCTTGAAGTTGAATGTCTTCATCTGACCAATCCAACCCTTCTCTGCAGGTGGATTATGTTTTAGGGAATAACCCCATGAAAATGTCCTATATGGCGGGCGTCGGAACCAAGTTCCCGCAACAATTGCACCATAGAGGTGCATCAGTCCCATCCATCAAAACCCAGCCTGCTAAGATTCAGTGCAACCAGGGTTATAATACTTGGTACAATAGCAACAACCCAAATCCTAACGTGCATGTCGGAGCCATCGTTGGAGGTCCCACCTCAAACGATCAGTTCACAGATGTAAGATCTGACCATGCTCACTTAGAGCCTACAACTTACATGAATGCAGCTTTCGTGGGTTCAGCAGCTGCCTTGCTTCCTGGACATGTGTTGAACTTACAGGCTTCAAAAGGGAATGTGACTTTTCATTCGGCCAAGATAGTGTAAACCGGAATTTTGATTATTATTAGATATAGACACAATCTTGTAAATTGCTATCAGGAATAAGCTAGATCGAGTACTTTTTCAGATACTCGATCATTTGATTAGAAACATGTCTCATTGTTAGTATTTGAGCAACTATACATAGGATAGTTGTTTAATTTTCATGAATAAATTTGCGCCAACACCTTGTTTAGTTGAAAACAATGAAGTACTTGAACTATATTATACTAAAAGTAAGTGAATTCACATAATACAGATTGGTGACACTAACATAGTTACTCAAACCGCTAAACTAAAATTACAATCTCCCATGTAGGCTTCGAAGCACCGTCCTTCTGCATCATATATACTTCAATTCGCATGCTCGATCAAATTGATTTCCAAAGGTAGTATGCATTTAATTTGTTTGAGAATAAGCTAGGATCGGACGACATGGATTTTGGGATATGACGAGCTATGCTTAATGGAAGTAATTTATCGAGCAGCCATCAAACATTAACTCCATAAGCTAATTTCTCCAAGTAATCTAGTCCCGCAAAGAAGTCATCCTCCTCCCACCCCATACTGGGATCATAATCAACAGTCATATTTCCTCTTCTCCCTTCCACTCTTTGTACATCAGTTTCATTATCTCTTTGGCCTAAATTTGTTTGATCTTCAAAAGATGAGTTCATTAACATGTTTGACGCCTGATATGTTTTTGAGATCTTGCTCGAGACATCGAATCTTCGAGCCGACTGTCCAGCTTGAGGGTGACGCTTAGTTGGATAAGGATGGCTATGCTCATCTATATAGGTGATCAGGAATGTACCAGGGCTAGTACTGCTTTGCTCTACCTGTTTTCTTGCCTTACACCCTCCTAGGGTACTGCATCTGTAGTAGCTCCTGTGTCAAAGACAACATGATAAAAACAAGATTTAATTCTCTCTTTTGCCGGGTTTTATTCAAAAATTAAAATTCGCATATTATTGATCATCTCATGATCGAACTAGCTGAAGGAAACTAAGAACACATCATATCTTTAAAAAAAATAAATATGGGCCTAGCTTGATATACATGGACAAATCTTTTCATAGCTTAATTAATTAGCTTACCATATATATGAAAAAATAAACTAATCTTTTCATCTTATATTGGGTTGAAAGACTCAAATGAATGAAGCTGAATTATTGCTATTATTTTTGCCTTGGAAACTTCTCTTGAGAAGACGACGCCGATTAGGGGAATTAGATTGATGATTGAATCAGAATCAAAAGATGCTTTAACATAGGCGAGGAATGTTAAGACTGTCCTTGGTCACTTCAATTATTCCAGTGGAACAAGCTGCGTAACTAGGTACTAATGTATGATCAGGAGGTCGGTTTTCGACACCAAACTAGTGAGGCGGCTAATCAGATTGCAGACTCTCTAGGTAAGCAAATGGCCTAGTATAGTGGAAGCAAGTGTGGAACTTGGATCAAGGAGGTGATTTATACAATTTCTTATTTACTTTGAGATTCCTTAACCGGTACTTGTAAATATGGTTAACTACCTTGGATAACATGAGCCCTTGATTGCCTTCTCACCATATTTCCTCCAGTTCCACCTATCTGACAAAAGACGATCACTGGTTGCTTGTTGAACGACACTAGTCACGCGTTTGTTTTTCCTACGCATCACGTCAAAAGATAATCAAAATCAACAAAGACAAAGAGTAGTATATAAGCCATGCATATATAGTGAGCATTTGCTAATGTTGTTGCAGGGAAATAGAGATATATATGTATAAGGAAATTAAGTGAAAAACACGATTTTTACCTTCTTGATCGCGAGCCTTGACGACTATTTGAGCAGGCGACACTAGTAGGTTTCTGTACTTCCTCTTCTTTGTGTACATTCTGAGAAGAACACAATGGCATATCGCCTTGGAAAGGCTTGCGAAGCTCTAAGCCATTGAGGATAATTTCATTTTGTTGGTCTTGGTAATCTTCAAGACCAAAACACTCAAAGCTAGCATTAGAATTTGGTAACTCAGCTTTGTTGTAAAAGGTGTCAACTACAGCTTGCAAACCCCAACAGTCATGATCAGCTGCAGTATGAAAGTCATTCATTGTGCAACTCTGGATGTTATACTTGTACAAAAATGATTGAATTGAAGGTGATAGTGGACTTAATTCAGATGAGGAAAAATAAGAAGAAGAGCTTATGGTATTTATGTACTGAGAGGAGACTGAAAGACGTACAACTTGTTTTTGAAGTGATTTTTTTAAATTATTTGGTTTGTTTTGACATATTGACTTTGTTAAGATTGTCAAAGGCTTTGAATGATTTGCATCGTTCTTGCTTGGTCGTGGTGCAGACTTTTTTTTTTGTTGGATAGATCATGATCGTGCTGCAGTTATATGTACGCACATGTCGGCATTTCATCCTTTTACCAAAAAAAGAGAGGAAAGAATGATTAATTACTAAGGAAAATGAGATTATTATTGATTCATTTCATCATTGTAAGGAGTTTATTTAATTTAGTACTCGTCGTCAAGAGAAAAAATGAAGACTGCAATATAGATTCATTGCTCATAGCTATATCATTAAGTCATCAACAAGCTATATATACCAAAACATACATACAAAATATAATTTCATATAAAAACTGTGTGCACCTATTTGATATATAAGTCGGAGTCACTAATGATCAAAAATTGTTGAATAATGAGTGGTAATGAACGAACCCGGTGGTGTATACAAATTAACCTCATACATTTGAGTCTATTTTTATTATAAATATGATTTCTAATTTGAATTAATTTCAAAAATTATTAAATACAACATTTTTTCTCTAAGCCTATGTTATCTCCAAAATATAGTTATGGTCAAAAATAGAGTGAACTTGACTACCAAAAAGCACTAAATGTGACACTCAATAGTCATTGTGAAGCAGAAGTAAAGTTTAAAATAAAAGTATACAATTAAAAGAAATTTGAATTATCAAATTCTAAAATCAAGTAGTCCACAAAGAAACAAAAGTTTAGAAGATACAAAGATCAAAAAGAGGGAATTTATATCATGATTGATACTTGTTGAATCTAAAAGCTAAAGCCACCTCTATGAATATAACTTTCATCACTTGCAATAGGATAAATATCTTAACTGGAGTGATTTTTAGACGTTCATCGCTCATCAACATATCCTCTAGGGTCTAGCCCGTGAAAGCAAGATATGCAAATTGTAATAGAGTGGTACAAGCTAAGGTCTAATCTTTCCCAAAACCGTGTGGAAAAATAATGCCCCAAAGCCCGCAATTTAGAGAGACCATAGCCTTAAATAAGTACTACAAACTACAATAGTGAAGAGAATGTTGGAGCTCAAAAAGACAAATAAGCCATCTTCTATTTTCCACTTGGCGACTAGCTAGGCCACCACACTACACATCTTTCTCTTTCAGTTATATCCATCGAAAACAATCAATCCATATTGTCAATACGTACATCTTCCCTTGGTGCATCAGTCTAATGTTGAATTATATATTCAAAGCTTGATATTATGGACTTTAGTTTGTGTCAAAATTATTGCATTGGTATGGGTTCACGATGATTCCAACTTCCCTTAAAGAGAAATTGCAGGAAGCAAGGGAATATCAATATTAATTTGGTCAATTAGAAGCTTTAATAAGCTTATTATATACAAGGGCAAATTCCTGGTGATTTCATGTTTATGATGACTAGTTTTGACGTCTCGAATAATATAAAAAGAAGACACTAATCTTGTGAAGCTTAGTATAAGTAGGCTTGACTTTAAGTGCTTGACTTGTGATGAACAGTCATCGCTTCCCAGTCAAGTGCCTCACTTAATGAAAAAGATACGCTTACCTGAGTCAATTGGCCGTAGTTTCCCATAGACTTCCTCCATCGGTTAGTTAAATTGAGTTGCACTACCAAAACCTATGAAGTGCTATGTGCAATATCATGAAATTGCATCCCGCATTAGTTTTGCGTAGCAAGAGACATGAAAAGATTCTAAAAAAAAAAAACACTAGTCTCGATTCCCCTAGATAAGTTCCATTCACACATTCTTTTCCAATTAAATCCAGCTTCCTTTGACAATCCGCACAACGATGTCAATTTCCACTAGATAAGCTAGCTTAGTTGATAATATGTCTCAATAAGTTGACAAAACGAACATAACTTATTTGCAATAGTTAAGCTTAATATTATTGAATAACTTGTCGATAAGCTGTGAAACGAACGAGACCTTAGGTTGTTCACTTTGATACCTTATATTGTTTAAATTTCAATTAAATTATTTTTCCTAAAGACGGACAAAGTAGCAAATAGTATTTAGAAAATTTATGTAAAATCGCTTCATATATGAGACGGGTCACTAATGATCCTCGAGGTTATATATTAATCAATTAATAACCTAGTTTAATAAATGAAACAATTCAAATAAAAATAAACAGTTCATATATTAGATGTGAATTTCTCTATTTATTTGTGGTTACAATGCTAATATTATAACATGGGACAACGATCATAAAAATAAATATGAAAAATTGGACTATCCCTTAAAGTTATGGAATTATAACAATCATTCTCTTTTTTTTTTTTTTATGGAAAACAATCATTCTCGTCAGAACTCAATGCATTATTACTCTTGATAAAAATAAAAATAAAAATAAAAAATGAAAATGATTGCTCGAATGCGAGTTTATTTGTCACGAGCAAGTGGACTCGTTGAAACCAAAAGCCCAAACATTCAAAGACTTAAGGCCCAACAACATAAATGAGAGGCAAATTCAAATAAATACCTTCTGGTGCGCCAAAACAATGAAATCACATTTTACATTTTACAGAAACAGAAGAAAAAAAGAAGATGTCGGAGCTTCTAGAAACGTCTCTGCTATACGCTGACCAGCAACTCTGCTTCGCTGACATTCTCTCTCCTCCAGAGGTAAGAGCGAGAATGGAGGTGACAGTGCTCAACTTCTTAAAGATACTTAACTCTCCTAATAATCCTACCATCTCCGACCTCCCTCTGGTAAAATTAATCTCATCAGATTATTTATTTTGAAGTTTTGAATTTTAATGATGTGGAAGTGATATTTAATTTTAATAATGAGCAGATAGGGAGAGATGCGAAGAATCGTAAGGAGAGCAGAGGAGGATTAATGAGTACTGATGAGTCGAGGATTTATTTATCTCATTCCTACTCCAAACGGTCTTTGTTGAATGAAAATGCTACTAAGGCCTTTGTTAGAGGTGATTTCTGAATTCTGAATTTCATTGCTCGGTTATATGAACGTGTTTGTCACTACCAGTACAATTTAATTAATTTATGATGTCATGTTTGCTTTTGAATTGTGTCTTTGTAAATTGCGATATGTTAGAATGGCTTTGTCCCTCATTGTTCATTCAGTGGCCATATGGATTATTTAGGCTAGGTTTTGTTCATCTTAACTACATTCAGTGTTTTTCCAGTTCAATTCAGTTCAGTTCAGTTCAGCTCAATTTCAGTTTAGATCCTTACATACGAATAAAACACACTTGTTTTTAGGCCCATTAATAATTTCTACATGATTAATAGAGATGGCCAATGAGTTGAATTAGCTCGGTAAAAGTCGGTTAAATTTGACTAGTTGCCCAATTATGTTCGGTCTAGTTTGGTCAAAGTCGTTGAACTTGTAAAAAGTAGGTCAAATTGATTGAAGTTACCTCAGCTTACCTCAGCTTGGGCTTTGAATCAGCTAGTGCATTGATTAAACTTGGCTCGGTCCTAGCTCTATCGTACTCTTGGTTCAAGCTAGTAACATGTTTGGATTGTATAGATAATAAAATGAGCTTATGTTTTTGTTTGGTGTTGATGAAATGAGCTTATGTGAGAACAATGCAGGTTTTTTTGTTGGCGTTGTTATTCTAGGTACATAATATGAGTGATCAATGACTAAAAGAGTTTTTTTTGGGGCGAAAGAGTTTAGCTAGTGATAAAATGTTTGGTGATGTTGGTTTTACGTACCTGTCATAGGTGACTTCGAAAAGTTGGAGATTGAGATTTAATTGCCTAAGTTAAACCAACTTGTGCTGTTGTGCATCTGTATACACTTGTAGCATCTTCCAGTGGATAGCAGGCGTTTATCGATTCTGATGATTTTGTTGTTAGATAATGTGAAGTGAATTGAAATATAGTGAGAGTGTTGTTGAGCAATCGAAACTTCAAAGGTTGTTCGGTGTTTTTTGTTTGGGTTGGCCTGTTGTTATTAGCTTAGGTTGGGGAAGATTTCGGTGATAGTAGTGTGAAGTTATCTGAAAAGATATGAAAGTTGTGTAGTTGTTTCGCTGCTGATGTTGTTAACTGAAATTTGGACAGTGTGGAAGGTGATGGAAATGTGTTATAAGATACTTATGGAAGAGAAGAGGGTTACTCAGAGAGAGCTGTACTATAAGCTTCTTTGCACCTCATCAGAGTATTTCAGCTCACAAACCCAGGTCAATCAGACTGTTCAAGGTTGAGATGCTGAATTCTGATACATTGTATTAGCACTTGTGAGCATGGGGGTATAACGATACTAAAAGATGGACTGAGATGTTTGCTTTAATATGAACAGATGTGGTGGCATTGCTTCGTTGCAGCCGGTACAGCTTGGGAATCATGGCTTCGAGTAGAGGTCTAGTTGCCGGCTGCCTTCTGCTTCAGGTGCCTCCCTTGTTCTCTGCTGCTCGCCTTTTCTCCATTTGCGTTTCTTTGATCTAGTACAGTAGCGTTACTGGCTGTTTCTATTGCAAAGGAGCCGCACCAAGAAGTTGTGGATTGTAGATTATGCGGTTCATCTGGACACGCCATCACTGGTGATCTTAATTTGCTGGATAGTCTCGATTTGAAGACAGATGCTCGATACATAATCGTCATAGAGAAGGTTTTGCATCACATATCTGTCATCACATTTGTTTACGGAAGAAATAAGAAAAGGAAAGAGGGAAAAAAGAAGAGAAGAATGAATCATTTCATCTAAATTTATAATTTCTAAAAACATCTTACAAATTTCTTAGCATGCAATATTCCAACGGTTGGCTGAAGATCGCTTCTTCAACCATATTCCCAGCATTCTTATCACAGCCAAAGGGTACCCAGATATTGCTACAAGGTACCCTCTCAAAGTGTGAATTAACTTGTTATTTCCTTCACCTCAAAAAAAAAAAACTTGTTATGTTACCTTGAAGTGGCCTTTTATTCCCCGGAAATGAAAAGAAAAGACAATGGAAGACAATAATGAAGTATATGACTGATAATGGTGGCTTTTTGAACAGGTTTCTCCTGCACAAACTGAGCAGAGCTTTTCCCAACTTGCCCATCCTGGGACTGGTTGATTGGTAAGCTTCACGGCAAAGCATATCCGCTTTAGTACAGAAAATATTGTTGGGCCGGTTGACATGTTTCTGGCACCGATACGTGGACAGGAATCCTGCTGGACTAGCTATACTCTGCACCTTCAAGTTTGGAAGCGTTGGAATGGGACTGGAAGCTTACAGATATGGTTGTGTTCCTGCTTTCCTTGTCAATTGGTCATGTTGTACTAATTCTAAACGTCTAATGGCTCTGGACTTTGTGATTCAGCTTGTAATGTGAGATGGCTGGGAGTAAGAGGAGATGATCTGCAGCTAATACCTGAAGAATCTATGGCCCCTTTGAAACCCAAAGACCTGCAGATAGCAAAAAGCATGACCTCTTTGGAGATTCTGCCGGTATAAACTGAGAGCTGAAACCTAGAAGCGTTCAGTTTAACATGACTTTACATCTTACCTGGACTGTTTTTTATTTTGGCTTGATGCAGGATAACTACAAGCAGGAGCTGTCACTAATGACTGAAATTGGCCAGAGAGCAGAAATAGAAGCACTTTACTGTCATGGATATGACTTCTTAGGCAAATACTTGGCAAAGAAAATTGTGCAAGCCAATTACATTTAGCAGTAAGAGCTTGTGGCGGAGAAGGCATCATGAAGGTTACAGTACAAATCAAAAGCGATTTCTGATGTTCTATTCTGTTGATACAAGCAAATATCGAAGCACAGTGGCAAAAGTGAAGTCCTTATTTAAGGGAATTTGATGCAAATTCTGTTGATACAATCAAATAAAGCACAGTACATATTTGCATTTTTTTTTTGGGTAACATGGAAGTTAGCAAATATGGTAGAAAAAATGCTCAGGAGTAACAGTGAAGATTTGTATTAAAGAAAAATCGTCACAAAATACAAAGATTGTTGGGAAAACTATTCTTCCAAGTTCCAACTAAAACCTTCCAGATAAACAAATTACAATACCATTGTGAAGGAAGACGCCATCATGCTTCCATATATCTCACTCATACAATCATGCTACGAGGCAAAAATACCTAGGGACAACTATATTTGAAGAAGTGAAAACAAAATATGTAAAAAATACAATCAAACAATGGCTTCATATAACTTTTCATGTGTGCTTCGTCGAGGAGGCATCTGAGTCTGATAGGCAATGTACATATCGTTACATTCATAACAAACTCGGCTACTTTGAAGTAGAAGAAATTCCTGCAAAAATTTTACTGCTCTGTCTTTGATAACAGTGTCACTCTTTTCCCTTCCACACTGAATTTTGAACTTCCTCCAAGCTGCAGAAACGCAGAAGAAAGACCTCACATGAGTTCATTGTAGTACTATACTTCAAAAATGATAGAACAACTTTCCTTCCCGTCTTTCCTCATGTCCAGTTA
>ONZK01000116.1:47516-58782 GCA_900322385.1 Pharnaceum exiguum | reverse complement strand
ACGCTCTTCCGATCTTTACACTATAGTAAAAAAGAAATCACAAAAATGAAATAATATAAAAATACTACAACAACTGCAAACATAAGAAATACTAAAACATTGCCGATATTTCTTGAAACAAGACATAATGACACCATTTTTTTAAAAAAGGGTTACGCTGATAAATTTTAAAATATGATTTTATTATTTTATCAAAATTCCTATTCTTCTATTAAAAATATAAGATTACTTTAATTTATAGATTTTCATTTTCTATATAGCGATACTCATTTTGATATATTTTGTAAAAAAAATAAGAATTAAGTTTTGATTTTTTTAAAAATAAAATAGAGCCTTAACCCCTGGGTTGACTGAAACACGACCAAAATCGATCCGACCAAACTCAAAACCCCAATAACTCGAAAGTGACTCGACCCAAACTCTGACTCGAACGTCCGAACTAACATCTACTAGCGTGTGGGTAATAAAGGCAAATTATATCATACACCCGATGTACCTACTTTGTATGTAGACAATTAAAAGATTAGGCCCTTTATTTTTTATCAAGTATTCGGAGTAAGGTACACGGTGTATGGTGTAAGTATTTGGTAATAAAATGCAAGATCACATCCTCATCTAATGAACCTGGTAAGTCATCATAATAATTCTCCTATTATTCATTCATTCTCCTATTTTTTTTTTTTTACAGGAGGGGCTACTGCATTCTCTCTCCTCTGCCTGGAAACCTATCCTCTAAATCCCCTGTCACTGCAGATTATTACTACTTTATAGAAATACATTCTGAAAGTTCCAGAAATTGCTACTGCATTGCTGGTAGAATACAACACAATATATTTGTAAATGGGGTCTCTGTTTGGTGAGTGGCCATCATATGACCCCCACAACTTCAGCCAGCTACGTCCCTCTGATCCTTCCAACCCCTCTGTAAGAAGAATAAAGAAGATCCCTCTTTTCTTTTTTTTTTTCTCTTCTCTTTTGCATGATTATAGTGTTTAATTCCATGTGGGTTTGCTTCCTTTTGGTGAAAATGTGAATGTTTGAGCTAGTTTCTTGAAATTACATGTGGGTTTTGAGAGTTTTGTTCATTTTGTGGTGTAAAATGTTGAATTGTGATTTTGCTGTGATGAAAGGTGAGAACTTTATTAACATAGATGCATGTTTTGTATCTTCTGTTGTAATCATCTAGGATTGTGCTTTGACTATTGAGTTTGATTTCACATTGGTTGGTTGGTTGGTTTGTTTTGGTGCAATTGTGGAACTTGTGGTAGTTTATAGAAATTCACTTGTGGGTCTGGGAGGCGGGTTCTTTTTGTGGTGTAAAATGTGTACTTTATTAATTTGTAGCAGTGAATTAGGTGAAAGTACATTGTATGAGACTGAGGAGTTTCTGGTAAATTGTGGGGAAGAGTTGTGGAGACTTTTCTGTTTGAGTATCTTGATTGTGGGAATGTAATAGAATGGCTTAGACATTGCCTCATTGATGATTGGTTGCAGAGTGGAATGTGTAGTAACCCAATTGTCAGTCCTTTAACTGTTACTAGATCTGCTCCAGATTGTAACGGTTTCGATGATTGATAGTTAAGAGTTCTGAATGTGGTGATGGCTGTTACACGGAAGATTAGTTGGAAGGAATTAGGAAGTTTCACAATGTACTTGTTGAGGACTAACGATGACGAATGCCAACCTTCCAATGCTAGTGAAATCTGTAGTGGAGCAGCAAATACTGGGGGCTTCCAACTTCCAAATTTTGTGACTTTATGTTGTAAGCTCAACATGTAGTCGGCAGTCTTTCTCATACCTACTATTTCTTTCGGTCTTTCCAGATCTTTGTGTTGCTTTCACTTTAGCTAATTTAATAGTATCGTTACCTCAGTAGTGGTATTTTATCACACAATCACACCTATTATGGGCTACCTGGTTTCCGCTGTAGTTATTCCGACCTGCTGCCAACTTTCAGAATAGTTAGTTGATGCAGACCAGCTTCTTCGGAACTGTGAGCACAATATGCTGCTCACCAAACCTAGCTTGCTTTGTAAATGGGAATTGTAATGGGGTAAAAAGATTGTACAGACTTGGTTGTCATTTGTATGTTCGTCATATTTATGTCCTTGGCTGTAGGAGCCCTGACATCTTCCTAACCTTGAATAATTGCTAGACTGCTGCTTTACTTTCAGATTCAGTTTTTTTTTTAACTGCTGGTTAATACGACATCTGTTCTTCCTTCATCTTGGTAGAAGGTGTTTATGTTATAGTTAATTGATACTTTGTCCATGGAAGTATTCTTTCTCTCACAAGCAAAAATACTTTTGGTTTGCACTATGATGACTAACTGAATGACTTGATCTTATTGATTTCCCTGTCGGCTTTTGTGCTGTCTGATTGCTTGATTTTGTCCTTGTGCTTTTCACTTGTCTGTCTGGTTGTTCTTAGCATCTTTACTGTTAGTGTATTACCATCTCTGATAATTTTTCTTGAATTTCACACCTGCACTTTGATCTGGGTCTTTTATTTGTTGTGAGTACCTATGCTGGTCGATTCCCTTCTCCAAGTTAGGTTACACAAACTATAAAGAGTGGAGGCGGGAATCTGATTATGTGTTAGGTAGTATTTTTCTATGAAAGCTGAAATTAGACTGAATTATGTTACCAGAAAAGGAGTAAAGGCCTTGAAATTGGCTCATATGATGTCTATTCTGCATGAAATTTGGTAATATTGATTGTTAGCAGTGAATTCCTTTGTCATTTTGTTTTGTTATAACAATAACAAACGTGCTAAAACAGTAAAAGATAAGAAAGTACAGGCGTCTCAACTCCTCTTTAGGCTCCGTCGAACACTCTTAAGTAGTTCTTGGCTTCCTTTTCAATTGCAGAGTTTGACTCCTACCACCTACCATCCTACTCACAGTCGCACACTTCCTCCGCCTGATCAAGGTACTGAATTATCATCCCTTATACATTTGTTTTACAAATATTTGGGTGATAGTTAGTGTGAGACGGGTTTTTTTTTTTTTTGAAAAAAATTTTTAGGAAAATTTTTTTTTTCTGGATTTTTTTTTTTTTACTGTGGGGGTCATTTTTTAGTTTTAGAGGGATCATTTTATACGTCTGCTATTTTACAGTTTTACAGGGGTCATTTTTCAGTTATATTAGGGTCATTTTTCACTTGTAAAGGGGTCATTTTTCAGTTGTACAGGGGTCATTTTTCAGACAATATATGTCTGCCATTTTTTCAGTTTTACAGGGGTCATTTTTCAGTTATACAGGAGTCATTTTTCAGTTGTACAGGGGTCATTTTTCACACAATATATGTCTGCCATTTTTTCAGTTTTACAGGGGTCATTTTTCAGTTATACAGGGGTCATTTTTCAGTTGTACAGGGGTTATTTTTCAGACAATATATGTCTGCCGTTGTACATGGGTCATTTTTCAATTGTAAAAGGTCATTTTTCAGTTGTACAGGGTTCATTTTTCACAGGGGTCATTTTTCCAGTTGTATAGGGGTCATTTTTCACTTGTAATGGGGTCATTTTTAAGTTGTATCATTTTTCAGACAATATGTATCTGGTTTTACAGGGGTCATTTTTCAGTTTGATAGGGGTCATTTTTAAGTTGTATAGGGGTTATTTTTCAGACAACATATGTGTGACATTTTTCAGTTTAACAGGGGTCATTTTTCAGTTTTAAAGGGGTCATTTTTCAGTTTTACAGGGGTCATTTTTCACTTGTAAAGGGGTCATTTTTCACTTGTAAAGGGGTCATTTTTCATTTGTAAAGGGATCATTTTTCAAACAATATAAGTCTGGAATTTTTCAGTGTTCATTTTGTGAGTTTTATAGGGGTCATTTTTGATTTATAAATGAGTCATTTTTCATTTGTAAAGGGGTCATTATTCATTTCTATGAGACTCATTATGCATTTGTATATGGGTCATTCTTATTAATTTACCCTTTCCTAAAAATCAATGAAAAAAATCCAAGCAATAGTGCAACACTGCTACGCCAATTCATATCAAAACGAAAACACATTTTTGAAGCTATAACCCAGCAAACCCATTTAATCACTGTTGGCCACAAACTCATGGACAACAACCCTCGCTTCTTCAACTCCAAGCCGCCATTATTCCCACGAATGTCCAAGACATGAACATCTGGAGGGAAAATTATGTTCGCCAAAAGTCAGAGGGGTGCCATTCGTCAGCAGATAACCTTCTACTACCCATCGTAGTTCTCAAAACGGGTCGCATACATGGACAAGCAGGTCAACATCAAAAGAGAGGGACATGGCCCACGGTTTCTGCCACCGTGGGGGCAGACGGCGTCGCCCTCGCTGGCGGCGCCTCGGTTAACCTCCGCCGATCCATCCACGACGCGTGGGTGTCGAGAAGAGGGGAAAACGGGTCATGGGTCATGGTTTCTAACACCCACATGACAAAACCGATCGAGGACGGAGAAAGAGTACTCGGACTGGCCAGATCTGGGCACCAGTGGGAACAGACGACGTCGCCCAGTCAATGGGAGTGGACGACGACTACTGGGCGGCTGGCGAGAGGTGAGGAGGAGAGACAGAGTGTGAGGAGGAGAGGAGAGAGAGAGGAGAGAGAGAGAGTGAAATGAAGTTGGAGTTTTTAATTTGGACGGGTGGGTTTTTTTTGTGTTTTGGGTCATTTTTGGGAGGGGGGGTTTGTTTTTGGAAGGGGGGAAAGTTTTGGACGAGGGTTTAGTTTTTGAGTTATTGGACCAGAGGTAGGCATTGGGCTGGACCCGTCTCACACTAAGGTTAGTGTGAGACGGGTGCACACAAATTTTCCTATTTGTTTTAATGGTTCGTCTTTTCATCTGTTGTGCTCTTTAAACATGTTGCAGATTCCCTTCCCAACTTCTGTGCCTAACTACCCATTTAAGGAGGAAAAAAAAAACTTTTGTGCATATTATTGATTCTAAACTTGCATTTGCATTGGGTAGAAACACTGCTAGTAGATTTAGATCCGTGTTTTTTTTTATAAAAAAAACTTATCTATGACTCAACAAGACTTGGCAAATGAGCCAAAGTGGTGCCATTTTATTGAACAAGATATGTGTGATGGTGAGCCTTTATTAGGGAGTTAAAAGGATGTAGCTCTTTTCTCAGTATTGAGATGATATCTCATCTTAATGTAATCATACACAATCATGAGATTTGCAGTCAGAGTGCCAATAACAACTCTGGAAGTCATTGTTATTTTTAGGGTATAGAACTTCATGTTGGTTTCATAAAGGTGTATCTGAGTGTGCTAACATATGGTTGTGGGGGTGGGGTCTCATGACTCTTGTCATAGTGTTGCCTTCAGTTTTTTTTTTTTGGTAATGATAATCCAAAATGCTAGTATATTGCTATGGCTACTTTGTCAAACAGTGTGTTGACTGACATGTTGGAAACTCTTTCTGCAGTCATCTGTACAGAAAGCAAAAACATTCTCATCAGACACTTCTACAAACACACAGAAGAAAAGGTATTATGTCAACTTCACTTTTTCTGTGTTTTGATATTGTGTGCAAATACTTTCATACAAATGTGGATTAAGCAATTGGTGCACTTGATGGCAGCTGAGACCCAAGCGAGCGGCTTCAGAGCACCTGTCCCCTGAGAATGGTGCAAAGCATATGAGAGCATCTACCTCAGGGACTCCTACGTGAGCGCACTGAGCGGTTGCCTGGTGTACTGTAGCTAGTTCGTTGCCTCAGCGTGGTTGTACATATTCTCTGGTAGCAATGGCTATGTATGTACAATAGCCATCTCATAACAGATGAAGGCAGGCCTGTAAGTCCTTTGTATCTGTACATCTCTGTGCATTCCCTTATAAATATAGTTGAGCAATACAAAAGTCAGGCAACTTTTGTTTATTTTCTTATCATCTTATACCTTTTTCTCTGTTAGTAAATAGATATACAATTTTTTTTTAGCTACAACTTAGTATACCAAAGGTTGTGGGGAGTGCAAAACTGCAAACCTCCCTGGTATAAAGGCCATTCTTCAGTTACGATCACAATATATATCACAACCAACATACTTATATACATCTATATAGTCACACCCTGATACCACTGCAGTAGATTTGTCACGAGGCTTGACAGGAACTAGAGATCCTCGATACGGTAATACACGAATGCCTGCTAGTCCTCGATCAAGACAACAATGCTCGCGATATTCTTCACTGGAATTTGAAGAGTTCAAAGGATAAGAGACCAATCTATCATCATCTTCATGATCTTTGCCATATATTTGTACGAAAAGTTCATTGTCAACAATGCCTAGGAAATTGAACGACCGGGGCGAAGTTATTGTGATTGTGTACGCTCTTGTTAATGAATCTGCCATGCCATACTCTTTTATCACATATTCATCATATGTAACGATCACAGAACATACAAGTCCATCAATTCCAGTTGATCTTTGAACTATTGCCAAACAACCATCCACAACCGCAAGCCATTCAAAGGGATCAAATCTACGCTCATAATGATCTTCTTCCTCATCTTCATCTGGAATGACGATCGGCTTCATAATCTCGATCGGAAACAATGTTACTCTAAAGGTGCTGCTCCCAAAGTCGTAGGAAAGGAGACCCATTTGATCTTTTAGTACGGGAAAATTCAGTACCCAATGGAAAGCTTCCTTGAAGTAAGTCCCATCATTGTTCCTACTTAGTACGTCATCTATGGAAAACCTATTAGAGAGATCATCATAGCAGGGAGTTTCCTGGAAAAGGGAAACGTCGCCAATGTCTAAGGGATCAAGCTGTTTCCAAGTATTGGTAGCTAGGCCATACTCAAAAAAGTAATAACAACGCTTTGAGTCATAATGATCTCCGTACGCAATGATCAACAATAACTTGTAATCATCGGCCAAGGAGTCATACCCAAATCCACAAATCATATGTCGTCTATATTCGAGAACTTTATCATGTGGAAAGGTACTAGGAATTGGTGGGAGGACGTGACCTTGTCTATTCCCGGGATTCCATAATAGGATGGTGCAACAACATGAAAAATGGGCAGTAATTTTAATGCAATACACTCCGTTTACAGGACCCTGCACTGACCACTCCAATGCTCCATGATAATTTGATGACGGCACCAGTTCTCCATGCTCATTCTTCACAAACTGTCCTGGTCGTTCGTGATGAGGAGGAATGACAACACCGTGAACACCAATAAAGAGGGTAGATGCGCATGCGCACTCTAAGACTTGAACTTCCTTTGTGGATCTCGGAATCACCGCTGCTTCAACATGCTCATAAGGGGATACGCCAACCCGATATGGATATCTGAAGTTGATCAAGTACTGGAAGCCTGCTGCTTCATCCATTACCGTGGTTGCATTGGTAGTTTTGCTGAAATCGATGTGACAACTTATGAAGTAAGAACTGCTGATGAGGGCGTGCCATGTTTTGGATACAACCTTAAAGCGCAGAAGAGATTTCGGTGGTAATCGTACGAGTACTAGGACAAGTAGTTCTTCGGGGATATGGAATTGGCGGGTAGTAATTACGTTGGCCATGGCTTAGCTTAAATTAAGTAGTACAATTTTAGAGAGAAAATAACGATAGACAACTCCTATATATAAGCAAATTAACGTTTTCTAGCCAGGAAAAATACTAATTTACTTTTAATTGCAGTTTTCGAGTTCATATAGGAAATTGTTTTCCATGTACTCGTATTGGAAACTTACCATCTTTTTGGTTATTAAGGTGCGAATATGTATCTCTAATTAAAAAAATCACCAACCGCGTACAGAGTGAAATAATCATGAAAATATTTGAGTACAATATGAAGTTTCTTTTAAAAAATCTCAAACAAATATTACTTCTTCCTAGCTACTTTTTCGATTGTCATTATTCTTCTTGTTTTAAAGTGTCATCAACATTGTTTCTAATTTCCAGCTATAGAGATTTCCTTTGGTTATTGGTAGAATGGGCAATGGCCATGCGATATTGCGATATGATACTGAACTGTTCCATTGGGTTAAAGCTCATAATTCAAGATTCATAGAGTAGTAGCAGACTAGCAGTGTAGCACACTACTACACTAGCACATAGGCAGGAATATTTTGTAAAATACTTTTTTTTTTTTGAAAGGTAAGAAATGGAGTAATACGTGTCCTCCTCTCAAGACGCGCTCCTATTCTATCATCGTGAAGTGTACTATACGGCCTTTCTTGTCTTAATTCCTTTCCAAAAAAAGAAAAACAGATATGCTAGCAAATCATAGTGAGGTAATTATTAGTATCTTTTTCTTCCTTCTCAAAATGAAGAGTTTCTTGCTGGCCTTCTCAATTTTGTCAATATTTTAAAATAAATAATAAACTTTTTATATAAACTAATCAAAACATTTTACACATTAGATTACGTTTTTAAAAATGTTAGAAATATACTTTAATTAATTTAACTGATTAAAGTAGTAAAATAGCTTACCCAAAAACAAAAATGTAAAAAACTTTCTATATATGCCAAATGGAGTACTGTAAAATACTTGTAAGGTATATCCGGATATACATTGCTCCGTACAGCCTCTTTATTTATTTCTCTTGTCATCTCTTAGCTTGCTCCGTACACCCGGGGTAGAATGTAATTTACCTGTACTGTACTAGTATTTGGTAGTACAATACATTCACCCAACATTTTCCCACGTGCAACTCGCATCAAACAATCATCCAACACACACCACTAAACTCATTTCCCTCTATTTTCTTCCTTTCTTTCTTAAACCCCCTCAAACAAAAAAAAAAAGAAAAAGGAAATTAAAAATGGCAGCCATGGCAACAACAACAACAGCACTAAACACAGCACCATCTCTATCCATCCCGACCAAACTCTCCCGACCCTCAACTCCACTCTCTCTCCACCAAACTAAAAACCCAAAAACCATTTCCCTCAAAACGCAAAACCCACTTGTCATTTCAGCTATCTCTTCCCCAATTGCTGAGACTTCACAACCCGTTTCATCATCCAAACCCGCAAAGTCTCTCCCTTTTCGGGTCGGGCATGGGTTTGATCTTCACAGGCTTGAACCTGGTTACCCTTTGATTATTGGTGGTATTAATCTTCCTCATGATCGTGGCTGTGAAGCTCACTCTGATGGTAGACAACTAAAACATTTCTCCTTTCTCTTTTGCATAATTCAATTTTTGTTATTTGTTTCTTTTTTGGGATTCTTTTGTTTCATAAGTTTGGTATTTGTTGTTGGTATGTTTGGTTGTTTTTTGGTGGTTTTAATTTTTTGGTGGTGATTGATAGCCTCACTATGATGATAAAGTTTTAATCTTTTTAATTTGTATGGATATATTTTTGTTTTGGGTGTTTGATAATTTCCTCATGTTGGAAATATGGGGTGATATATAGTTAAATATTTTGGTAGAACAGTGAAGTATCAAGTGGTATGTCTTTGCTTTCTTGAACTAATGTGAACTGAATTGAGTGATAGTGATGCCCTTGTAGGTGGTAAAGTGTGTGTTTACAATAATTTGATGTTGAATTGGTTGAAGTTACCTAATTATGGTATTTGATGGTATATTCAGGTGTTTCTATGACTCATTCTGCCAGCAAAGTTTTTATCTTTTCTATTTCTCTCAATTTTTGTGGATTTCTGGGGTGAAAAGTTTGAAGGGCCATGTGGTTTGTACATTTGTGCAGGGGATGTGTTGCTCCATTGTGTGGTGGACGCAATATTAGGAGCGTTGGGGCTTCCGGATATAGGGCAGATATTCCCAGATAATGATCCAAAGTGGAAGGGTGCCCCTTCTTCTGTTTTCATCAAGGAAGCTGTAAGCACTGCTTTGCTCTCTATCTTTTAGTGTTTATATGTTGGCGATTGATGATCTTGTTAAGATTATAAAGTTACAGGCGTGCCTTTTGTTAGCAGTCTTGAGTGGAGTATCATTTTCATGTACTCAATTGTGGGCTTGTTCACAATTTTGTTCTTAGTTGTAGAATGCTCCAGCTTTTACGAGTGATGCTCGATTGAGCTGCGATTACGATTCACATTTCCACTTTGGTTAGGTTCTTTAATGCATGTTTATGTTTGTTGGTGTGACATATTCTGTAGTAATTTGGTTTGTTAAAGATTGAAAGGAAGGCATCTGACCAAAATGAGTTGATTAGAAACAATATATTAGTCATCAGGCAACACTTTTGACATGAAATAAGTTGGTAGCTTGGAGGCTTATGAAATGGAAGCAAACATCCTAATGATTTTAGCATTTGAAAATTCTAATGCATCCATTCCTTCCTGTACACAAGGTTCTGGAAGTTATTCCGTAAACACATGCGGCCATGCCTTGGTGGTGAGATGATTTACTAATTCGAGTGATCTCTTATGTTGATCTTGCGTGACTTAGGCACTGTGGTTCCTCTATCTCATAATCAGCCTCTCACTCAGATCTCCTCTCATCCTACCTCCTTGAAAATGAGCTTCAAGTTTTTAGTTTGTGGTTGTAGTCCATGTTAGGAGAAGTTTGAGTATTAAAAATCTGTATTTTGGGTCAATTATGGAGGACAAAAGGGTAGGATCACTGGATCATAGCAAAATCCGATGGTTTAAGGTAAGGCAGGTCAAAGAATTTGGAAACTATCCAACCCTGGTTACCTTAAAGCCTGGACTATTTTAAATTGACGAGTAGGCTTCTCGAGGAGGAGTTTTACATCAGGTGAAACTCATATGAACAGTTAGTAGGATCATGCTCTTCCATCTAATAAAAAAAAAAGTAGGGTCATGCTCAAGTTTTTTTTATGCTTATTGGAGTAGTCTCTCTGACATGGATGAGCATGTTATCCTTGTTCATTTGTATTTCGTTTAAACCTTTGAGTGTGCTTTCTTAAAAAGGCTTTGTAGTGCTACACTTTATTGGACTGGCATTGATACAAGGACTCCAGCTCTGAGTGGGTTAGTCGTTGTGTTAAGAGCCGGCACCTGTTGCTGGGCTTCTTGCTCTTTCGTTTGCTGCGTATATATGTATTATCTGGGAAGAGAGAAATAAAAGGACACTCCTTAGCACTGAATTGCAGACTAAGCGTATTGTGGTTTCACTGTTCTTTTTTTTGTTTTTTTTTTTGTTTTTTTAGAGTAGTAGTTTCACTCTTGTATAGAGGTGCTATGAATACAAAAAGCAGTCTGCTTTGTGTTTTGAATTGTTGTCCATTTGTGTAAAGGAAAAAGCAATCTGGTTTGAGCACAGAAGGGCCAGCTTGGATATGTTTAATGAAATTATATACTTTGAACAAGAACAACAACAAC
>ONZK01000116.1:33217-47135 GCA_900322385.1 Pharnaceum exiguum | reverse complement strand
CCCCCCCAAAAAAGTTAAACAGGAAGAAGAAGAGAAGAAGGGAAGCAGCTGTCTTGATATAGTGTATATATTTTTTTTTTATAAAAAATATAAGGCTTTGCTAATGTCCAGTCATTGTTTGAGACTTGGTCCAAATCATGTCCCCTGTGTAGTGACAGGGTGGTTGTTTTGTCCCAAGAGCCAAAGTGAAGCCAGAAAGTGTATACCAATATGTATGATGTAATGGAAAAGATTGTCAATCATATTAAATTGTTGGTTCTTACTTCTTACTTTCAGTTTTTTTTCACTTGCTCTCTATTCTCCTGCTGTACTCAGACTTGACTATTCATTTATTCAAGAAGTCCTTGTTCAAATAAGACTTGCGTTCTCATTGTGTATTTGTGTCTTTGCTCTTCTTTCACTTGTTTTATCAGTCTTTGTTTACCTTCTCTGACTCATTTGTATATACAAAATTGGATGTGTACTTGCACGCTGGACTCCCCCCCTCCCCCCTCCCCTCCCCCGTTTCAAAAAAAGAGAAAGGGCTAGTCCTGTGCCCAAACATGGCACATCCTGTTCTTCCCCGAGATGGGGATTCCTAGTTCTTATCCTTTCTTACCTTATTAAAAAAAACATGGTACATCCTGTGTCCTTAGTCCTTACCCATATCCAAAATTCTGAGAACTAATTAGGGATAAAGAGGTGAACGAAGAGGGTAGTAACTAGTAATGTATTTGCGATATAATGCACTAGTAACTGATGTGAACTTCATCTGAGTTAGTCACTTATGTATTGCCCTTTAATATTACAGGTGAGACTCATGGACGAAGCAGGTTATGAACTTGGCAATTTGGATGCCACCTTAATTCTTCAAAGACCAAAAGTTAGCCCACACAAGGAGGCAATTAAGGCCAACCTTGCTGCCCTTCTTGGAGCTGATCCATCTGTTGTAAACATCAAAGCAAAAACTCATGAGAAGGTGGATAGTCTTGGAGAAAACAGGAGTATTGCAGCTCATACAGTGGTCCTTTTGATGAAGAAGTGACAATGTTGCCATATTGAACATTGCATATTGTACAACTGTAGTAAAAAAAATCAATAGCATTGTAGTAATTACCTGGAGTACAATCGACCCATTGCTTATAGGAGATGTCAAATGAAATTGTTACCGTGAGGCTTAAATAATGTGAATGGTTGTCCCTTTAGTAGAATCTTTACATCTACATGGTCAATGAAGTTGTGTTTGTGTCATTGCATGTAACAAATTCAGATTTTCATGTAAAGCATTATCAAAGCTCCATTCATGACAGCCGATTTTGGCAAATGACATCCTTGTCTGTGAATGTTTAAATTGTTCACAGCTTCAATTTGGTTTATTAAGTGATTGACTTCAATTTGGGCTTTCAAGTGATTGAACAGCTTTCGACCTAGTTGTATTGATCTTTTCCACTGACAGTGCAATATGATTTGGTCATAACAAGCACAATTCACTTGCATTTCCAGTGACCAATAGGTGTGAATTTTTTTCTTTTACCAAGAATGTCAAAGCTCTATGGTCATTGGTCATACTAGTGAATTGTACTTCAACTTCCTAACATGTGAGTTATGTCTATAAAAAAAAACTTGTGAGTTATGACCATGACCGCATGGAGTGCAAAGAATTGAACAATGAGCAATCTCAGGTGTGTTCAAGTCTTCAAGTAAAATAGAAAAGGCCACTGAAGCACATGTTGAGCAAGCCAGGAAGGGCTCATGTTTAACTGTATGTCTTTAATCTGCTTATTTTTGTCACCGGCAACCAGAAACTATACCCTGACAGCAGAGTTTAGACAGGAAGGAAATAGCTGTCAGACACAGTGACACACTGCACCAACAGGTAACAGGGCAACATCATCAGGAAAAGGAAAAAGTTTTATCAAGATATCATCACCAAATCTTTAAAAAACAAGATATCACACTAGAAAGCATCAAGACTATGACGACATATGGTGTTTATCTTTAGCCTAGTGTCTCATATTTGGAGAAATGAACTCAACAGACTATCAACAAATTAAGACCAAGATTGCTACAGATAATGAGATAAGATGTTTGAAACCGACCTAGGATGTTTTTAGTATTTTTCTGCCTCTCTTTTAGATTGTGGGGATACAGCGTTGACAATTCTGTAAGACAATTTAAGTCAAAAGATTAAAGATGAATCTCAAAGTGGTCGCTGCTGAGTGATGAGCAAGCAATATCACCGTACGTGCTAACACATTATTTATTTGTTTTTCCGGATCATAAACTTCATAGGTAGACAATTCAACAATATGTCTGACTTCCTAATGTGCGACTTTTTTGCAATAGTAATTTATTGGCACTATTAGAAGTTTAGAACTCGACAAAGTCTGCGCTTAATAGAAACAATTCGACAAAAGTTACTTTGAAAATTTGAACCGGTCTTTTGAACATTGCAAACCAAAGGACATACTGCATTAATCTTTGTCAACCTAGACTTGCCTCTCATCGCATGTGCATGTTGACCTTTAGATCAATATTTGTACGTGGTGCGACTGCATTTCTGATATCTATGGAATTGATAATTTGGTACACGACGAAACACATGCATGTGGATTGTGGAGCGGTGACGTACCTTAATTTAATATGTCAAGGAGAAAAATGAGATCTAATTCGACGAGGTGTTATACTGTTGTTCAGGCTGCAAATTAATTATTATATCTTGAAATTCATGTAGAAAAAGTTACTATTATATTGGACCAGAAATTTTTTTTACCATGTTTTAATCACATATACTTCACATGCATATATATATACTCCCGAGATTATTTACACATTGTACATGGTTTTCATGCTATTTCGCCTAACATAAAATCGGCTAAAGTAAGTTCAAGGTCTAACTCGGGTAGACGGTTCAATTCGAATTTGGCTGGCTGCGTATTTGCTAGTTTGAACGAATTCCGTCGCGTGTTTAATAGCATATTGATCATACATTAATCTCATGCGGACATAATACGATCGATGTGCTCATGTGCTGCCACGCACATTCTAAAGTTCTTAAAAGTATATCAACTGAATTTGCTGAATCAGAATTTGATTCTACTACCAGTAGTACTTCATCAATTCCAAACTAGAGATTTTTCCAGTTATCTTATGCGGTCTTAAACGGCCTTCTGTTATAGTATTCCATTTTATCTCCTCCAATTATCTTGACGACGCACAAAGAAACTTCAATGTGTCCCTTTCTTTGATTATCCGAAGTTTCCGCTGTACCATGGAGGAATTGCAGGGAAATGTTGACAATTGGCAACGCATTTTGATCTATTTTCAAGTCCATATTTATTGAGAATAAGTGGATGAATCGAAGAAGAGGAAAAGAAAGAAGTCTCTAACCATTTATACACCGACATTGCTTGAAACAAACATAATTTTTTTGCAACACATCTTTTTGTACCTCCCTTTTATATCAATGTCAAGCTAATTACGTGACAAAGACAGTTATATCGAATTGCAATATGATCTTCCATTTTTCTAAACTTGCTAATTGAAACTTGGGTTATTAGATAATGATAATTTACAACTTGCGCGCATGGGATCCACATTATATCATCATCATTTTTGTATATCTTCTCAAATAGAAGAAAGAACTTATTTTTATATATAAATGTTACAATTTTACCAACAATTTGATTTGTTAATCGGACCAACTCACCCAATTTTCCTAAAACTACCAATTAAAACTCATTGCATTTCATCTAATGAACTTGCTCCAGTTACAATCATGTAAGGGATCAAATCAAAGACACAATTCATACGCGGCAACCATTTATGCAACCGACTTTGCTATTTATAACCATCGATCACTAGAGTGTATTATGAGTCACAACACGAGAGCAACTCATCATAAACGCAAAGATAACACGTCTAGCTCCACTTGTATCCCAAACTACCGAAAGATAATTTTCCCAAAATTGAAGTAGCAGACGTGCAACAACCATACTCTAGCTTAGCTAGCTAATTAGTAGCTACTCCTACTTAGCTTTAGGCCTTAACGTAATAAAGAAGTCAATGCACCAATTGTAAGACTGGCCCATGCACTTAATTGCGTAAGTAGTGATCGATGAACATGTAATTTTTCAACATACGTGAACATGCCATTTGCTTTTACTCCGTACATTACCTCCTTTCCAATTTCCACTCGTTCAAAATATTCTTTTCCTTTGTTTGTCTGTTATTTTTTTCTAGTTGAATACTTCTTTACCCATGGGAAATGACGAGTTGACGACCGAACCACATTATGTTTAATAATTCTGGTTTTGTCTCTCTTTGTATTAGCTAGACTATGTAATAAGAGATACCCCACACGGGAAACTTCGTGTGCATCTTGTTCACCATCCAAATCTTGCTCCACATCGCGTACTATATATACAATAGAGGATTAGCTAATGGAAATCTCATAACCAACTACTACAATTTCTTGTCCCTCAAATTCTCGGCATAAGATCAGAAGCCAGCAAATACAAATCGAGCAACATTTTCTTAAATTTCTCAGCTACTCCTATATATAAGACACTCTTGACTTTCAAGCTTACAACACAAACACTTCCTAGCTAGGAACTTACACTCTAAAGATTAATTTAGTCTATTGGTCAGAGAGTCACAGCAGAGAGGTTGTAGAGGAATGTTGTCAAGGATAGCAGCAGGCAATGGGCATGGTGAAGAATCTGCCTACTTTGATGGGTGGAAAGCATATGAAAATGACCCTTTTCATCCTATCAACAATCCCAATGGTGTTATTCAGATGGGTCTTGCAGAGAATCAGGTAAGAAAGTGATCATGATTCATTAAATTAATTGTTATCTCTTTTGTCAATTTGTTGAAGCCTAATGGAAATGGATTTTGTTTCTTGCAGCTTTGCTTTGATTTGGTAAAGGAATGGATTTTGAAGAACCCGGCTGCTTCTATATGCACAGTTGAAGGAGTTGAGGACTTCCAAGACATTGCGATATACCAAGACTACCATGGCTTGCCAGAGTTCAGAAATGTATGTACAGCCTCTAAAATATTGTACACTATATAGTAAATTGAACCAAAACATATGCACCATAATATAAACGTGACATGTGACATCAATATCTTCAGATAATCTGCAGTCTCTGGTTTTTACAAAAAATTAACTAAATTGACTTTTAAATCAGTCCTAATGTAGTTGAAGTTGTTAATAAAGAAATAATTTAACTGCTTATTACTCTGTTGAATAGTCAAATAATAACAAATTCTATACGTGTATTTACAGGCTGTGGCACGATTTATGGAGAAAGTGAGAGGGGATAGAGTGACATTTGATCCAGACCGCATTGTTATGAGTGGTGGAGCTACTGGAGCCCATGAGTTAATGGCATTTTGCTTAGCTGACCCTGGTGATGCGTTTTTGGTTCCTGCTCCTTACTACCCTGCGTAAGTACAACACAATTTTCATCTCATCTTTCTTATTTTACTTTCTAAAAGGTGAATTAGCTAGCTAGTCATCTCGTGCAAGTTCTCTCGAATATATTATGACAATGTTAAGTGATTTCTAATTGCAGTTTTGATCGAGATTTGAGATGGAGAACAGGAATTCAGCTTGTACCAGTACAATGCCATAGCTCTAACAACTACAAGGTCACACGATCAGCCTTAGAAGAAGCTTATAACAAAGCCGTAGAGGCCAATATTAGAGTTAAAGGCTTGCTTATTACAAACCCCTCAAACCCTTTAGGTACAGTCATGGAAAAAGAGACTTTGTCTAGCGTACTAGCCTTCACCTATGAGAAAAACATCCACTTAGTATGTGATGAAATATATGGTGCCACAGTTTTTGGCCAGACAAAGTTCACAAGCATATCTGAGATCATGATCAACCAAGAACACAACCCTGACCTCATTCACATCGTATATTCGCTGTCGAAAGATTTGGGGTTCCCTGGCTTCAGGGTAGGGATTGTGTACTCCTACAATGACAAGGTCGTCAATGTTGCTAGGAAAATGTCGAGCTTTGGTCTCGTATCGACACAAACGCAGAAACTAGTCGCTGCAATGCTCTCAGATGAGGATTTTGTTGACAGATTTTTGGATGAGAGTAGCAAAAGGCTAGAAACAAGACATAGGGTGTTCACTCGGGGGCTTTACCAAGTAGGTATCCCTTGCTTAAGGAGCAATGGCGGCCTATATGTATGGATGGATTTACGCCACCTTATCAAGGAGCAAACGTCGGACGCAGAACTCACCTTATGGCGCATGATTATCAATGAAGTGAAGATCAATGTTTCACCAGGATCATCCTTTCATTGCTCCGAACCAGGGTGGTTTAGGGTCTGTATAGCTAACATGGATAATGATACAGTACAAGTGGCCTTAAGGCGTATGAGAAGTTTCGTTACACAAAATGAGCTGCCGCCTAAGCCTGTTCCTACTTCTGCTAAAAGAAAATGCTGGCAGAGCAATCTGCAGCTTCGATTATCATCTCGAAGGCTTGATGATTTCATGGGTGTCTCTCAGCTCTCTCCACATTCTCCCATCCAATCTCCACTTGTTCGAGCTAGGACCTAAGTTATTGGCACCAAAGTGATTAATTATAGGTTTTTTTACTTCTCTAGCTAACATGGTCGAAATATTGTCTGATTGAAAATAAGACTGATCATATTGTTTGCAAGGCTTCTGCCTTGTTGCAGATTTTTTTTTTGTTGTGACATATATTCAAATGTTGCAATTCACTGTATTTGTTCTTTCAGAAGTTGTAATGATCAAATCGATTTCAAGTTTAAGTTTGTGCACCATCTTCATTCATTAATCATTCTCGTATATTAGAAACTTGTTCATGTATATGTGGGGAGTTGGTAAAAATTTTCTCAATGACCTAAGTATATAGTACGTGATTGTTCCACATCTGTTGCACAAGCACAGGTTATGTCTTGTCCTGATAAATAATTGAATAAACAGGTTGTTCCTTATGCTGGATACCCACAGGAAACAAGGAACACTGATATAATACACCTGGTTTGTTTTGTTTAGCACAGTCATTAAACAATCTGGTCATTTTTTGAAAACTTAAATACATAGATTTCATTTTCTTGCATTATACTAGAATTGCTGATATTTGATCTTGTAGGTGGACGGTTAATAGCAGCCAAAAAAGTAAGATAAGCAAGACAACAAATTAACAAAACAAATGAGGAAGCTAATAAGCAGCTTCTGAGTTCCAGTACTTGATATGGAGTATGAAACTACCAACCTAAGATATGATTCTAAAGGTGGAAACCTGACTGCTGACGACTGAGAGATATTACTTAATACATTTTTGGACATAATTGTCGTTGTTGTGACATCATCTCACCAAATCCCTTGCTATTTACTGTTAAAAATTTACTGTAAGTGTCAACCAAACTCTGGCTATCTAATGTTTACTGTTAAAAATTACGTCTGGCTATCCAATGTTTACTGTTAAAATTTTTGTTGGAGTGGGGTTTGTTCCATATTGTTCATTGAGTGCCCAAGTGAGCCCCTCCACCTATCACCAATTGGTTTTAGATTGGAAACTCCTTTGGGCTATGCACTTATGGGCCAAGTTTATAATTCTATCAAATTTACTGGCTACCAGAGGGCCATTATAGTTATTCACTTATCCTTGATCTTATCAAACCACCAGTCAGTCTAGTGGTCAAGAAGGAGATTAGTGAGAGTATATTTGGACTCATGACATCAATAAGGATTTGATTGTGGCTATAGTCTGTCGTCTGATATAAGGGGATTTAAAGGGCCCCCCTCAGCTTGCAGCCTAGCTAGCACTTAGAAGAGTACTGCACTACTGCAGAATCAGATCACATGTACTGTTATGATAGTACTTAATGCTACATCTTCTAATGATGTTCATACTTCCATGGATCATTTGTGTAATTTCACATTTGACTCTCAAATAAATCCCGTTTCAGACATAATAACTAGCTTGCAATTTCATTTAAATCAAACCTCATTTATCAGAAACTGTAAACAAATCTTCTATAACCACTCAACATAGTAATATCATCGTAGAGTGCCAGAAATGTAAATTAGCATGGCCTTGTACTTCACTAACTTAGTAACTTACTACAAGACTATGATATACACACCGATATCTGGCTAGCTAGCCTATCTACTTGCTGTAATATCTACCCGATTCAAATGAGTAATGTACCGACGATGGAAAAACTGGTTCTTACCCAACAATGCTCTTTTTTTTCTCGTCTTGGAATCAGCAGATAGCACACGAATTTGGATTATCTTCGTTACTGTGATTAACCACGTAATACGGCATAAGTAATGGCGCTGTTGATACTCCCTGTTTGCCTTGACTAGCTCCTCGATTGCCTCTTTCTCTGCCTTCTTCTCGCCTTCCTTGTGTTCATTCTTCTTTGCATCTTTCTTCTCCTCCTTGGCAGGACCGAAGGAGACGATTTGAGTGTTCCACTTCTTGCGCAACTTACACACGATGTGAACCGGATCAACCTCTCCAATGACCATCAATTCTTTCTTAGGCAAGTCCACCTCCATATAGGTGACACCTGCAATTTGCATTGGCCAACCAAACAATTACATGCCGCAGCTGGAGTTCATAGGGGTATAAGGACTTAATGTTTGCCAAAAAAGTTGGAATAAGGACCTTATCTTTCAAAAACTAGTTTTAAGGACCTACCGTTAATTTCTTTTAACACTGTTAACATGCAAGATTAACTTCACATCAGGCTATTTCGTAATATATGGTTTGCAACGTATGAAAGTATATTACCATATTAGTATTGTCAATTTATTATTTTACACGCCACCATTACATGAAAAATCAAGACTACCAAGTAGTCAAGTACCACCATAGTCCATAGAAGTCAACGGTGGACAATGATTCTTTATTTTTTTTGATTCAATTCATTTTAGCGGTACAAGTTACTTTTGTCAAGTTTATATAGTTAGTCTAGGTCATTAGCAAATCGGGCCATTTCGGTCACAAGTCATTAGTTAGCGGTCAGGTTTAGGGGTGTAAACGAGTCGAGTCGAGCTAGAGTTGTCTAAAGCTCGGACTCGGCTCGCCTATCCTCAAGCTCGGCTCGAAACTCGACGAGCCGGAAACATGAGGCTCGGGAGCTGCTCGGTTTAAGATCGAGCCGGATGCGAGCCAGGCTCGATTCAATCAATTTCACTTACTTTTTAAAAAAAATTAATATAAAGTATAAAATATATTAGATATTATATTACTAAGATTGTATTGTTAATACTTAAATATTAATTTAAAATTTAACTTACATTACTACTTTATTACTTACAAATATTTATAGAACACATAAAAAATAATAAAAATAACAAGATGAGACAAAATGAGTCGATCTGAGTCACACTATCGTCGGCTCAAACTCGACTTGTTTGACAGGCGAGCCGGCTCGGGCTTGGCTCGAGCTCGCTGTTGATCGCGCTTGAGCCGAGCTTTGACCGACCTAAGCCCGATGGCTCGCCGAGCGGCTCCGTTCATTTACGCCCCTCTAATTACATTTATATAAAAAATTACAAGCTATAGTATTCCATAATAAATTGATGTGACAGCAAAGGAAAATAGATGCCAAGTGAATGACAAATGTTGGAGATCAAAGACAAGGAAATGAAGGGCGCTAGGAGTTAAGTGCAGACTACTAGCTATCGTTGTACAAACAGAAGTGATGAGTGTTGTCGTAACACCTCAAATTAATATATTCCCTAAATAAACTAACTAGGTAGAAAGGATAAGTAGGGGTCGATCCCACGAGGAAGGTGTATGACTTAAGTGATAATTAAAGGAAATTACTATACCACAAACAGTACTAACAATGAACGACACAACTTAAAACAATAACTAAGGAACACACTAAGGAACGTTTCTAAATATTGGGGGGAATGTTGTGTGGAACAGGTCTAACTAAACTAAATTAACGTACTAAACTAAATAGCGACTTAACAGAAGAATGACGCACACTCAGTAAACAAATAGCAATCCACCAGATAATCATGTTTAATCATCGACATGTCCATTAGCAATATTCAATAGAGTGGTTGCGGATCTCTATACGATAGATTTCCCTATCCTACCTTATTTGTAACTAAACCCCAAACGACCAGCAGAAAAGCCTTCTATTAGCAAGATAAACACAACGACGCGGATTATTCATGTAATAGAGCATTACGAACTAGGAAGACCCAAACCTAAGCAACAACGCACGACGGGTTATTTAACCTAGATCAAATTCCATGCCAAGTAGAAGCTAAGCATCTTACCTCAAAACTCTAATTGGTTACCACATGTGTTAATCAAATTACGCAATTACGGACGCAACTCTCATAACTAGCAATAGAACATGCACTAAACATAATAGGTGATCAATCCATTAAGCTAACATATATTCATGGCATTCAAACACATGAAACTTGAATATTAAATAAAACCAATGATTATGATTAAGAACGAATCTCTAGTCTAAAAAACATATAATTACATGGCTTCAAACTATAAGTTACTGAGCATAAAAGACTAACTAGACATATTACAAAGAATAAAGAAAATAAAGATAAGAAGACTCATGGAAACGGATTCTAATCCGTGAGGAACTGGCTGAGGAACGGCCACTGCTTGTTCCTGAGGAATAGCTTGTATTGTTGTGCGGATGTCTCCTTCTCTCTTCTTTCTTTCCCTTTGCAACGTGCTAGTTAGAAACAGATGGGAGTTTTCCCCAAGAAGGGGAAAACGTGTATTGTGTTCTTGTCTACTTTTACTGTATGATGGTGGATTCAATATATAGTGGAAAAGATATATTTTCTTCCCTTCTTTTGTGTATGAGATAAGGAAGGTGAATATTCTCCATATGACTCTTTCTTCCTTGTGTTTCCTTGCCATAGAGTAGTTGTATTGGCTTAGGAAAGTCTTGGATATGAGTATTACGTGATAGGATCGTGTCTTGGGCAACAATTAATCACAAAATATCTTCTCACGTACAAACCGCAACTATGAGGAATAAGGTAGGGAACGGTCCTGAACTGTGAGGAACAGTCTCGCGCAGTCAACTTTGTCCCCATTTTACGCATTGAAAACGGCATTATCAATTAAAACTCTGAATATGAAAGTTGTAGAGGACACAACAAGTTTGAAATATCATATTCAATCAGCTCCACCGGATCATTGATGAGAAAGTTATGGTCTCTGCAATATCTGTCACTGAAACTGTCCAGTTTTGCACTTTTAGTTCTGTTTTGTATCAAACTTGTCCAAATGCACCTATAATATAAATGTAACGTAATGAGATCATTTAGGCACATAATATAGTCAAAAGAGTAAGTGATTAATGGGTAAAAGTATGTATAATTAAACACTTATCAAGAAGTTATAGTATTTAACATTTCTGTTAATAGAGGTCCTTAATCCCTTATTTTGGAACATGAAGTCCTTATTTCCAGTTTTTGGCAAACGTTGAGTCCTTTGTGGCTAGTGGACTCTAAAATAATAAAATAAATCTCCATGACTTGCTTAACAACTAGTTGATCATGACTTTGATCAATCAACAATTCTTGGCATATCAAATAACACTTCACATGTTTACAAAATTTTTGATTTTTTAGAATTTCAGAATAAGCCTAATCTCCTTTTGACAAATTGTAGGCATCACTACAACTCTACAAGTACTTGTTTGGAACGAGAAAGACAATGTATTTCCTTTCAATCTTATGGTGCCAAGCAGAAAAATACTATCCTCTACTATATTTGAAACATTATTTTTTATGAATATGACTAAGTGAGGTTATAAATTGTGATGAAGCTAGGTCTCACGGAAAAGGAGGAGAGAAAAAATGTGTACCTGAAACAGAAGAAACTGCACATAGTGCCTTCAGCTTACCCTTCTCATCATGTATGTCCAATTTGACCACCAACTTCTGCAACAATGAACCAAAATCATTAAGCAAACATGTAATTAACTATGAGAACAAAAGTATATATATTTCTCGAATCTTTTGTTACATGGTTTTATCAGTGTATATAATTATTTACTCTTATGTGTAACTATCAAGGAGAAAACTTAGAAACTTGGAAACATCGTGTACGTGAATAATAAGAAAGAGTAAATAATAACATCAACTTGTAACATAAGCATGCAATGAATTCAGTACATACCATCATTTTTTCCATTGATATTGAGGTGATGACTGGCTGAGTTTAATAATTACCTAAGGTGCGTGATATCAGAAAGAAAAGAAAAGAAAGGGAGGAAAGAACTTGTTAGAATGAGAGGAAATAAAGGGGATGGAATTATATTAGGAAAATGAAATAATGTTACCTTCTTCTCTCCAAAAATAGTAAAATTCACAAGAAAAAGAAGAGTTCTCTGCCGGGTGGAGGAAATCAAATATGGGCCTGATGATAACACACCCCAATTGCATAGAAGCCCGCCCACACTTCCTTCCCATCAGTTAAATCTCAAATTTGGGCTGCTGTTTTTGGGTCAGCTTTGCAATTTGTTCTTATAGCTAGGCTATGAGTTTCGATTTGTTGCTTAGATATTTTTCTTTTCCATGGGTTGGTAGGTATTGATTTAGGTAGCTATTTCAATTAGTTATACTTGATTGGTTTGATTAGTTTACGTATGTGCACCTTCAAATCATGGCTGACTCTATTCAGTTGTTTGATACAATTCTGCGATTATTTTTCAGACTAAGGTCTTAGCTTTATGAGAAATGATACAAGTGAGAGTACGTATTTGTGCACATTTAAGTAAGTGTATACGACATGGTTATTGGGAGTTGGGACTAGATATTGAGTATGAATTGCTGATAAGTTAGTTAGCTTTTTGGATACAAATTAAAGGGATCGGAGCTTGAGTTTTTTTTTTTTGGTTTAAAGGAGGGGATTATCGGAGCTTGAGTTTTAGTTAATACTTACAGTTCAAGTTTCATGCTACGTTACTGTGTGTATCTAATTTGGTTGACGGTGAAATTCTTGGAAATGTGTAGGCTAGAGAGTAGAGACTATTAGCACTATTGTTATAGCGCTAAAAAAGAAGGCAAGAGTACGTACTGTTGCAATTAAAATACCAAGATGATCCAATGGCCGATAAATTAAGATAGTCTCTGGTTATTAGAAAGGGGCACACTGAGTGAAATCAAATGATAAATTAAACCAGAAGAGAAATTTTTTAAAAGCACTTGATTTGCAGTGGGTTGGGTTGATTTTCTGGCATTGCTAGGCGCCTAGGCTACAATGGTGTTGGTGTTAACTTTTTTGCTGGGTTAACTATTCTCTCAAAAAAGAAAACAAAACTTTAGACTGGAAGTGTGAAACGTAGTTAGTTTTAATTTACGAGTTCATGGGTTGATGAGGACTTAACGTTTGCCTTCAACTTCCATGAAGGACCTTAATTTAAAATGATGTCCATCAAGGACCTTTTACTAACGGAAGCAGCACACCGTCAATTATGCATGATGTAGGCTCTATCTCTTTAATTTGTTTTTTTCTTAACGCAGTGCTAAGCCTAATAGCTTCCAAGTTCCTACAGTCCCTAGTCTTTAACTAGCGTTTGCCATTGCTGAAATTAATAAAAAAAATTGTGGTTCAATTAAGGAGTTAGTATCTGCTCAATCTCCATATAACACCTACACTCAAGTTACACAAATACGAAAAGTAACCCAACCCCTAAAATAATAGCTCGAAATCTATCAAACTTAAAACATCCTGTAAATTTGGTCGAACTGTTAAAATGACCTTTATATCTAGTAAATGTTTCTTATATGCAACTTACAAACTACTTAATTGAACCATAAGATTTTTTAATTAATTTCAGCAATGGCAAACGCTAGTTTATGACTAGGGACTGTAGGAACTTGGAAGCTATTAGGCTTAGCTAGGGGTGTAAATGAACCGAGACGA
>ONZK01000115.1:15250-33561 GCA_900322385.1 Pharnaceum exiguum | reverse complement strand
TTTCACCAAAATAAGAAGTGCTGGAAGGTTTTCATTGCCATTTTGCTATAGTTCATAATCACCTAAAGTTGAAAGATATAAGATAAATCTTTCAACTTAATAGGCCCTGAACCAATAACCGTGAGTCCGTGACTAACAACAACAATTACTCAATATAATGGTAGACTACAAATTCTGGAAAATATTATTTGAAAATTATGATTAAGAACCTTAACTTCCAGCCAATAATTAAAACAGCTGTAATGGATATTAAAATAAAATTGAATAAGCTCTGAAATAATTATTGTCGATAAAAACATTGTTCTAATTAACCTTGCTACATGTGAAACCCTACACGGCTACACCCATGTTTGCTACAAAGTTCTATAAAAAATTCTTAGACTAGTGTATGTTTCGGAAAAAATAAAGATCGCATGATGTGGTCCAGGTGAGTTAGCAGCTAAGTTGTTCAGAACGAGAGACCATAACTGTTTTCTGACTTCAAATCATATGTTTTCAAATTTTCCAGAAAAAGAGTTCAACTGCCATTTTTCCGAAAAATATTTCCAGGAAACGCAATTTTTAAGATTTTCAATTGTACAAAGTTCCTGCATGTGATGCATGCTCATTCGGCACAGAAAAACCATTATCATTGGAAATTTAGTACTAGTGTGGGTTTAATTTGTACTGGGTTTAAGTTTAGTACAAATAAACTTGTACGAAAAAATTGTACGAGAAGTTGAAGTCAGTGAAATTTTAGTACAAGAAATAAACTACACTGCTTACTTTTATCAACCGGAGTACAATAGCTATATATAGCCATTTTAGTAACATGTGAAAAATGTAAGGTCAAAACACAATAGTAGTCTACCTAGTAGGTACTACACCTAGCATTAAATGCAAATGCAAGTTTCATACGCAAGTATTGGACGGAAGATAACTTTTGGCCATAAGTTTCAATCTTCACATGATCATCATGCAAACTTCACAGTAACATAAGCTCCGTCCAATGCTTTTTGCATTTTTTATTTCTGGTATTTTAGAAGATTGTCATACTTCATCAGTAAAGAAATAGTCAGGGGGAGCTTACATTAAGAGCATCATTAAACAGACTTGTTGCCTTATCAAGCAAGGCTTGGTCATCATCTCCATTTGGTGTTGTCTTCAAGAACTGAATTCTCTTCAATGCGCCAAAGAATTTCCCAAATAGTTCATCTCTAGAGACCCCTGAACAAAGCAATCATCACAAAAAATGGCAACATAAGGTCCAATAAAACAAAAAGATTCTCTGAACATGTTGTCTATACTTCAATAGCAAGAGTAGAAAAAGGCCAGAGACAGAAGTCCTTCCAAAAGAAAGCGCCATTAAGATAGTACTGTGGAACAAAGGATCACATGTCAAAACAAAGACTATTTATATTATTATCACCTTGACCAGGTTTAGCTTCAGTTTGGGCTGTTTTTTCTTGTGAAGTGAACAAGTTGACCAACAGATTAGGTTCTGGACGCTCACTCTCAGGTAACTCATGGAGTCCGAATACTTTTTTGATGCAATCTTTTGCAACTTCTAGACCTTCAAGATCAACACCAGGAGCAGGTTCAACTGTCCAAAAATAACAAAAAAACAAAGAGAATAAAGAAGAGTAAGGAAGCCATGAAGAATATGTAAGTTTGTTCAATCCCTCGACACAGAGTACATAATATGCTTCAATGACAAAGTACATAAGACTTGACATCTATGCAAGCACACACTCCATTCACTGAATTGACCAGCTGACCACTGATCTCCATATGAAACTAATGTGCAAACCATACCAAAACAGTCACGATATGTCACACATGAAATCTATATATGTAAACGCTCACCCCCCCTACTCCTAAAAAAGCCGTGGATGACAAAGTTGACTTTCTCAGATTTCATTGACAAAATAACAACAAGTCAATAACAGCGATAGCATAGCCGTAATCCCAAAACTGAAGACTGACTGGGGGTCGGCTCACATAGATCATAAACGAAGCAACAATAACAACAACAACAACTCAGTTTAAATCCCATCTCATATGGGGTACTGAGGGAGTGTGATATACGCAGCCTTACCCCGAAAAATCGAGAGACTGTTTCAGAATGACCCACTTAGATCATAAACGAATCACTGACACTAAATCAAACATCACATTATTACAAAACCAATCAAAGCTAACATAATGAAGTGCTCAACAATGTACACTGCCTCAACCAATCAACCAACCAAGACGGCAAGACGCCATACAATCACACTTCAAACTAAAGTACCATTAACATTTTTAGTAGCTCATGATTCATAATATATCAGAGTAAAGACCCTCAAAAGTATATCTCTCAACTTCACCACCAATCATTCAACTAACTATACACTACGCTCATACTGACTTTAGTCACAAAACACATGACAAACATCTCAATCTTGCATGTGGGCACCTAAAAAGAAATGATTTTTATTATCAAGAGCACAAATAAGCCATATAAGTAAAATGCATAATAAGAAAGCAAAACCCAATAACTAAACTACTGTGAAATCATTTGACAGACAGAAAGACAGACCTGAATCAAGGAAGTCGAGGAAAGCACTGGCAATGCGACGAGAGGTGGAAGTGTCAGTAGTCCTCTGCAAATTTGCCATTTTATTTTTATTTGAGAACAGAGTATCAAATCAAAAGAAAGAAAACTTCCCAGATAGTTACTTTTAAACTGTATACTCAGTATATATTTGAAAGTGAAGATTAATTTGCAGAGAGATAAATGAAGTAACACTAACAGTCTTGTAAATTGCAATACTTGTGTAAGTTGTGTTGTCTTGTCTCTTGCTTTGCTTGATTAGCGAGCTTAATTAATTGATTGAAGAGCTTAATTAATGAAAGACCCTGTAGAATTGGAGATACCCACACACGCTGACACACATAACCTGGCCGGGCCGGACAGTACCGGTCTCAGGTTGGCAACATTTTCAGACAAACCGGATTTTCACCAACACATTTTCAAAATAAATAAATAAACAAATTTACATTGTCTTGAGGAAATGATAATAAAGAAATATTTTTGAAGTAATGGGAAATGGTCGGCCTCACCATCTTCTATAGTCACAGACGGCTGATCTTCTATAGTACTCCATCCTCCATCCGGTTGAGTTTTATATTCAAGGTTACTATATTGGGTTACTCCATCCATTTCAAATCTATTTTATGGTTTAGAGTTCACACGTGAATCTAGGAGAAATGATTTTGGGCCTCTTTAAGGGAGTGTGAGGAGTTATGTGAGGAGGTGAGGAGTTATGTGAGGAGGCGAGGAGCTATATGATGTTACATTGCATGATATCTACCACTAGCTTAGTACGAATACAAATTCTTCCATAGTTTCTAACGTATTACAACTATGCTTCTGGATTTTGACATAATACAATATCAGGCGTGGACATCAGATATACATCTCACAACACTCGGATTCAAGAGCAGTGAATAATCATTGCACTTAAGACTAATTACATAATATTTACAGGAAAGCCTCATAATTTGGTGTGCTCGGAAGTTTACAGGCAAAAAACTACCAGAACACCAACAGTAAACACGGGGGCCTAATAATTTACGAAACGTTAATTTACAAGTGCCTGCCATAAATAATTTGCAAAGGTAAACCTATCTGCAGCGTTTTCTTATAATCAAACTTTTCTTCTCCGAGTTCTGAAGGCAATCTGCAATAAACAGGACAGTGAATCAAGATTTCAGAAACATAGTTATTTTTAAGCTTAACAAGAGTACTATAATTTGGTCCTAACACACTTGCACAACAAAGACAAATTAAAGCTCTCAGAAACATTCCGAAATAACAAAGCACTGAGATCAAATTGGACATTGCTTGGAGTGTTCTGTTGATATATGACATGAGCCAAAGCTAACACGGGGTTAGTGATCAGTTTGAGATAGAATTCATAGCCTTGTCAGTTATCGTTATCATCTTTCCAGTTTGTTTCATTGATATCGTCTATTGACTCTATTTTTAATTCACAAGAAGATTTAATAGGAGGGAAAGGGGTATATTCATCCTAAAACGCTTAAGATGGTATCCAAAAGGACATTGCATCCGCGAACTTGCAAAGTTCTGGACTTAATACTGCTTGAAAGAGAATTGGACAATTAAGTATCTAACTACAAAGGTGGGGGGCTCATGGATGGAAAGTAGTGCTGCATGTCATGACAAAGCCAAACTATGCCTTACGAATATCCTTCGATATCAATAATGTGCTCCAAACCATGCAGCTGTTTACAAATTTTTCAATATACTCTTTCCCAGAAGTTTGAACAACAAAATACTTTAAATTCAATAACAAGTGCTTTTAATCATGGTTCCATAACAAGTGCGCTTAATCATGGTTCATGACATATAGACTATGGTCATATACTCCCTCCGTTTCATAACTTCCTTCTTGTTTAGAAATGGCAAACAAATTAAGGATCATGCAAGTAAGACTAAAATGCCCTTTGTGAGGAGAGTTGTGAGTGAGTGACATTGTAATATGTAGTTAAGTGTAGGGTTAGACTAGTCATTTAACCAATAAAGGTAGTCTAAATAAGGAAACAAGAAGAAAGTTATGAAACACCCAGAAAAAGGAATACAAGAAGAAAGTTCCGCAACGGAGGTAGTATCAGAAAGGATCACAAGTACCCTAAACAAAAAGATTGAACCCTGATCAACCCTCTAAACTGAGGCCAATTATAAATGGAAGAAAAAAGCGACATACCGGATCCTTGCTTAAGTCAGAAATATCAGATGATGTGTCCAAACTATTATGTCTGACAGAACTCTTGATTGGCTGTTGATTTTGAAAGTCATTCACTGCATAAAAACCATATTAAAATATTTGAAACTCAAAAAAGTATCATATGCTACCACCACAAGGAAAGCTCATACACTATATAAAGTTTCGCAACTTTCAAGTATAAGGGCTGCAGATTCTAAAGGTGATCAATAAATACACTATTACTCAACTACAAGATGCATTTTGCACCAATTTGAATCAATAGAAAGTTGCGAAAAGGATCCCTGCAAGTAAAGCAGTAAATTAGATTACTCTGGGACGAGTACCTTAAAGCATAACTCCATCCACTGGAAATTTTAAAGAGTTAATATGACAACCTGATGAAGTTAGAATGACAATTACAGTCCTCATAACTCAGTATATTTCCTTTTCACAAAATAATACCAATCTCCATGAATTCACTAGAGTAATTTATTCATAATGCATGCAGGGAACATTTTACAAAAGTTCGGATGTATTGAAGAAACTGACGGCTTAGCTTGTGAACTACTTAGCTGAAACAATACCTGACAACGAGTTTGTTCTGTCTTGCAGTATTTTTCGCTTATTCACTTTTGTTACTTGGATGTCACCCTTTTGCGCTGCTGTTTTGGTGACGGATTTTACCATGCTATTCCCAACACATTGCTTTTTGGGATTACTGCACAGTTATAAAGCAAGTCACTGTTATAAAGACAAGGGATAACATGTTGATGAAGTTTCGAACTCTGCCAAAAAAAAAAAGATACTACACTGCAAAATCCCCATAGTAACCTCAGACCATATTCAAAGGATTGTTTTCCTCTCCAACAACTGAACATGTTGATGAAACCACATTGTAACCTCACTCCTGGACTCCTGGTAGTGCCTTTCAACCACGGCTCCCAAAAATTACCAAGAACAGAATCAAGTTGGGAGAAGAAGACAACTATCTAAAAACCACAAATATCTCTAACCATCTACAAATTCAACTCTCATTCGCAGAAGGCTGACTTTCTGCCGAGTAAAAGAGCCAATGAACCATGTCTGGACGATTTCAACGTCCAAAACTTTTATGGCTATTCAGTGCCTATGAAGTTAAAAGAATTATCTCCATCTTTCAGCTTTAGGTGATTATGGACTATAGGAAAATGGCTACAAAACCTTCAAGTACTTCTTATTTTTAGTGAAGTTATTGGAAGTCAATACTTCAATGAAGCAATGCATGGGTCAATCTCGGAAACAACCTCTCTGATTTCTTAATCAAGGGTAAGGTTGCGTACATCCTGACCCCCAAGCACCCCCATTGAATGGGGATTTACACTCGGTTGTTGTTGTTGTTGTATCTAATATCGGATGTCTACATGGACTAATTGCTAGAAAGTGGCCAACCAGATTGGTAAGGGAAAAAGGACAGCCAAAGGGAAAAGTACAAACGTCAAGAGGACAGGTAATGATCCACAGATCAGACCAAATACAACAAGAAACAAGAGAAATAAAAAAAAAGGACAAGGACTCACCGTTGATGCAGAAGGGAAAGAGTTGACTCCTGCCATAAAAGGAAAGTTACTAGAGATGACAAATTAAATAATGCTAAACACAAAGCAAGAACAAAACAATGACCAAAACAATCACAATATGCATTCACAGCATTTATGTACGGCAAGTCAAACTCAAAGGGAAACAGAAACAAACAAGGCTTTGAAGATTAGCTAAGCACCTACATGGACCCTACAGCCACAATCCTCTGCTCTGCAGGGAGGGGTAGGGGGTGAAATGATGAACAGCCTTCCAGGCAGAAACATAATGCATGTGCCAAATTTTTGGAAGATGTTTTTCCAACAGAAATAATATTGAACAAATCACTCTTACATGACTACTTGATAATATTTATGGAGGGAACAAAAGAGAAACCACATACGTGTGAAGTATGAACAAACCTGAAGAATGAAACAAAGACAACTTTAATTATGCATGACAATGATCTCGACACTGCATAGTCCACCTTAAGATATGAATCTTTAATAACTTCGAAAATAGTAGTACAAGTTCTGGGTGAAGTATTCAACCAGTGCATCACTAAGAACAAGAGGCATGGCGTAAGAAAGAAAAGCACACTGCTGGTTCTACATTTAAAAAGAAAAAAGCCATTGAATAATGACATCGGCATCACGTAGGAGCAACAAAGCAAGTTTTGTCCCAGTAGACTCTAGCCTCTAGGTCATGATTTTGGCAGATTTTGAGCATTTTTTTTACTGTTATTTTTTTTCTCTGGAACCATGCCCTTTGATAAAAAGTCACTTATACAGATGAGCTAGGACACAACAATTATAGGGGCACAAAAAAGATTCATCAAGACATTAGTTGTATTTCTACTTATTAAAAACAGCATATGACCATCTCTTTGTTATTAGCATAAAAGAAAATTTTCAAGTCCAAGTAAAGTCTTACATCAGAGCTGCACTGCCTGAGCTGGGTTTTGGAGAGCTCCGTGCTTTTTGTTAATTCACGGTTACCTTTTCTTTTCCTGTCATCCTCTTGAGAAAATGAATCTTCAATCTGTTGACTAGAAATATCTGACTGAGTTTCAAAAAGTTCCCAATTCGGTTGATTGTTTGCTTGTGAATGCCCAAATGCTTCAGAAACATCAGCTTCAAGCTCTCCAATAACAGATGAGTTCTCATCTTGCAACAGTTTTCCTTTTGAAGGAGTGTGGATGTTCTCATTTTGGTTTTCTTCAGGGTATGCCTCAGTGACTTGGGTTTCCGTAATATCCTTATCTGCAACATCTTCTTGTGTTTGTCTTAATGGTTTAGCTTGCTTAGCCACATGGCAGTCACCATTTTCTTGATCTTGCCAACTCTCCTTCAGGCATTTCCGACTCTGTGTGATAGTTGCGCTAGAAACCTGAGTAAAAAAAAATAAATAAGAAACTGAACTATCTTAGGGAAATAGCAACACAAAAATGTAGAATGTAAATATTTACCTTACTGTAATTACGTTGGACGGTATGAATAATTTTTTTCACAAACTCAGCATTAACAAAACCTGAAGTGCTGTGATGATCCTGAAATTAAAAATAAAATAAAATAAAGAGAGGTGCAAGTAAACTTACCATTACTAGGCAAATTCTTAAAAATCATTACACACAGTAGAAAGACTTGCCTCCTTGGTTTTCTTATTCAGACCAATTCTATACAGTGACGATGGAAGCAAGACAACTCCAGGTGCAGGGGTCAGATGTAAGGTGACATCGACCTGTTTGAGACCATTTAAAGCAAGGATTCCAATGTTTGCTAATATATGCAGCTTCTGCAATTTTACAGGAATAATCAACATTAGCAACAAAATAAGGAAACAACCTGTGGTCTAAATGGCAAACTTACAGGGGTTTTCTCAAGGTCTATGGCATCCGCAGCTCTTTTGATGGCCCGGAAAATATTTCGCAAATATAAAAAGGTTCTCTTGGCTAGATCTCGATCCCCGTTATAATACTGAGGGTCCATTAGCACATGCAGAAAAAGAACAAGAGGTCTGCAATCACAGAACCTGAGTAAGCACACCATCTTCCAGTTCAGGTGAATAAAAACAGAAAGTAAGGTACCTGCAAAACTCGATAAAATTTTCTTCGTCGAAACAATTCAGAGATGGAAATCCAGCATCATGAGCAAGAACATGAAGCAAGAATACAACTATATATTCCGCACAATTTGTCAAAGGTTCATCAGCATCAGAAGCGAGACAGATTACACCTGCCCTGTCATATTCCTTGACAAACTCCAACAAGTATTTCATTGACTGCAACAAGATATCAGTAAATTAGAACACAGTAAGTGATAGTCTAAACTCTAAACTGAATATCAGAACAGATTCGAAGTAATCAGGAACGTACAGAATTTTGCACATTTTGGTCGCAATCTGAAGCAGCCAATGCAAATGCACATGCATATCTAGTTGATACAGCGCGCTCTTTCAGAAGCTTATGAATTTTCTCTAGAAATGCTTTTCGTATGTCACATGAAGCATCCTGTAATATTTTGATAGTGTAAAGATTAAAGAAGTAAATAATATTTGAAGCAGAAGTCCAAAACTATACATGGTAATAAAGAAGTCTAGATAGACAAACTGCAACCAAATACCGCAAACAAGACAATCTTAATAGGAAAGCAATGGTCACGTTTTATCTTAAATCAGATTTCTTAGTGTGCTCGACTTGCAGCAAGTCAATATGTCCTTACCTTGGCCATCATAGCAGTCAACTGAAAAGTTCTGGAAGAAATATGCAAATCCCAATATTTGGAAAGTTGCAGAACAGATTTGGCAGCAGCTAACTTGATGTGAGCCATCTCTTTTGCACTACATTTTCATACGTAAGAAGTCAGTAACAAAGGAAACAGAGTCTGTATAACAGTACTTGAATAAATGCAGACATTGGCCAGACTGGCTTTGCCACACTGGAAATAGCTTGATGACAGGTAAAATTTGTCCAAGCAATTGAAACCTTCATGTTGTAGTTCATTCATCAACATAAAAAGACATCCAAAGCCCATAAACAAAAAAGTTACAAATAATCTCTTTAACAATACTTCAAGCAAAGACTGAGCACAATCGGGCCGACATCACACTGGATCTAACATAAACAATGTGCATAGTGTATTCCTTGTAGTTCATACATATAAAGTTGATTGTTGTTTTAGAATGTATGCATTATCCAATAGTGTTTCATTACTGTTATTTAATATCTGTTAGACTGTTACACATAAAAGGTGTACACCACTCTAGCATCAGACATACAGCAAACAACAGGGGGAACACAAGGTAAATGCACTCATAAAAAAAGAAGTAAAACAATATTACAGTACAACAATAGTGCAAAAAAAATTTAAACAAAGGTAACTTCAATGCCTGCCCGTTGATCTTGTTAGAAACAGAACAAAAGCTATAACAATTATGTGACTATTTAGATCTTAGATACAAGTATACAACTTTGCTTCAACAGATTCAATCCCTGAAGAGAAGTCTTAATACATACCGAATGTTAATCAGAAGTAGACTCTTACCATGAAGAGGCCCTAGTAGCAAGATCACCGGTTAATAGCGCTTTTGACAAAACATCCAACACATTACTGATTCCCTCCTCATGAACTTCTTTCTTTGATAAAAATCGTTTGACTAGTGTTTTGAGCCCATATATCTACAATTGGGTAAGTAGGAAACGATGGTATCAATTCATATTGCCACATAGACTTCTCCAATTTCAGAAAACAAATAATAGCACAAAGGGCTAGATATCCAAGAATTCTACCTTTTCAGTACTAGTCTTCTGAGAGACAAGACCAACCAAATTCATTATATCACACATAAGAATTCCAGAAAGATGACTATTCCAATTTATCTAGAATAGTTAGTATCAACCAAGGACCATACTGTTCCTTGAGGTTAAAAGTAGATGTAAGTGTAGCGTGATGCCTTCTTCAAATAATTTTTTTGATAAGAAAAAATTGTATTAATAGAAGAGGACAATCAAGATGTCCTCAAAGAGAATTGTTACAAATTAGACCAATCCCTTTGCAATATACTCAAAGGGGTGTCTACAAAAGTCCCAACAGATTTTGCCCATAGGGAACTCGATAGTATGTCCGGAGAAGTAGTAGAGCACGCAACAGTGCCTTCTTGATGAAAAATCCTTGCATTTTGGTTAAGCCAAAGACACCAAAAAAACTGCTAGCACCGCATTCCGCCATAGCAACTTTTTCTCCTTATGTCTCCCGAACCCCAAGTAACTTATTTGCAAGAACTTGATTATGGAAGATGGACAAACCCACAACTCACCAAAAACTCCAAAGAGCCTATTCCAAAGGTGCCTCCCAAAAGGACAATGAAAAAAGCGATGCAATGAAGTCTCTCCACCAGCCATACATAGTACACAAATATCAGGAGAGAGGGTCAACCGGGGTCTTCTCTTTTGCAACATCTAATTAGTGTTAATCCTTCGTAACGACATAGTCCACAACAAATGCTCTAACTTTATATAGAACCTTTGCTGTCCACAGTAAGTTGGCAATTGGAAACAAGGGATATTTTAATGGACTAGAGAGGTGAGAGAGGAATGATCTGGATGAAAACACACCCAAGCTATCACCCATCTAGAATCTGGCTCACCGGAGAACTGGACAGAGCTAAGAGCACCAATCAATGAAGTTACCTCATCTATCTCACAATCAGAAGGATTGCTAAATAATTTCTCCCTCCTCCCCAAGTTGTTCTTCCTTAATTCTATTTTGGGCTGTCCCATACTAGTCTTCCCAATTCCTTATTTGGCAAAAAATATCACCGCCTTCTAGTATTATACCCTACGTTTATACTTGTTCTCACTACACATGATGAATACCTTCTTCAACAACAGTTCCCAATTACTCTCTCTCCTCCCTACGTCTTCACTCTTCACCAACAATTCCCAGTAAATAACTCTTTCACCAACAATCTTCCATGTTTCTGGTCATCTACCAGAATGCAGTATTTATTAACCGAACACAAAGCTACACTAACCACTACCATACTGCCGCCTCCACCTTCATCGCCGCAATCTACCCGGCCCCTACCTGATTGTTCCTAGCTAGCATATCAAAATAACACAGCTCTGGTACTCCTGAAAAGATCAGTTTTCTCGTAAATTATAAGTTCCCTATTGTATTCTCAAGGAAAGTAGTGATAGGGAGGAAGATCTAGCTAGCTAGAACCAGTTCGGCCCTTCACAAGGAGATAAAAAACCTCGACCAAGTATCCAGTCCGTATTCACATGATCTTTGTGACCAAAGATCCTTTATAATGGATGCTATTGTTCATTTGGACGGTATATAACTAGTAAGACCATGCTCAAAACTAATTTCCTTCATCAGAATTAGTTCAAAAAAAAAAAGAAGATCATCATGATACTATTGTGGACATGGTGAGCGTGAGGAGGGAGGAGATGGAGTGATGGCACTAAAGAGTGGGCTCTTTTTTCCCCTTCTCTAAGGGATAGACCAAAATTGGGATAATTTTTTGACAGCAGGGAAAGCCAAATAGATGCAAAGTTCAATCTTCAATAACACTAACCTTCATTGTGCAATTAAAGGACAAATCACTCCCCCGTTCCTGACACATTTGAGCATCTTCGGCAAATTTCTCCTGCAGAAGAGAAGCAATATTCAGGTAATAGCATAAGCACAAATAATGCCGGCCACCATACATCTTTAAAGAGTAAACACATTACTTCAAAGATTATCTGTTTAATGTAGGATGAGATTTCGTTTTCGTGCTCTTGGAATGCCGTGATAAAATGCTGTGAAATACATCCAAGAGACTGCAATACAGTGGGAACATTCCAGCCACCACGAAGCGACTCCACTAATTTCTGCAGACATAAAACAAGACAGTGTCACTTATAACAAAGTAAAAGAAGAGATGCATGCATCACATTCAAGTAATTAGACTACGAGAAAAATGTTTCACCGTGAAAACAAGGTAGAAGTATAATTAGAAACGTATACAGTGGAATATCAGTCTGCAAAGAGCTGAAACAGGGTCTCAAACTTGAATGAACACATCAGTGAGCAGATTAAGTAGTGAAGACTTGGAAATTCATGTCTTTTACATTTGCTCATGATTCAGAATATTAGATTGCCGACAAGAAGGCCCTTAACTGGCAAGGGTGCCAATTGAATATCACCCACAAAAAAGAGACATGAAATGCCTAAGCCACTTCATTTAAACCATTTTGTCAAGCAGCACATACAACATTTAATTACAGTTACACCCTACCCCCTGCCTCCAAAAAGAAAGAAAAGAGAATTGCATATACCTGACACAAGTCTTCCACAAGGTACTGTTCAGCCGGATTAACCAATGCTGCGATTGCTGATACAGCAGCCTTGGACTGTGACCGAGTACCCTCCAGGCATAACTTTTCCAAAAGGGGGTAAATTTCACTGCAGGCAGAAGGCAAGTCAGAAGAATTATAGCACATAAACCAGAGGAGATGATGCTGGCAGAAAGGAAGTACTTAAACACGTCAAACAGTACTTAAGCGCATAAGGCTGAGGGATATGCCATAGACACACCAGAAGTCCAGGATTAACCAGAAAGTCAATATTCAGAAGTTAATAGGTCAACCAGCAAACAGAATAAGCACTTGGGGGGTAGCACGGGTACACTGAGAGAGTACGGAAGGTGATGAACCAATTATTAGAAAGGTAAAACCAGGAATAGGCTAATATGCTATAAGATAACTTTAGCCACCAAGCTATGTTCCTGTACAGATTATGACTTTGATATGATTACAAACTTTGCACCATGAAAGATCAGGTAGATAGTAACCAGAAGAAGCAGAAGGGAACAGGATGCAGATTATCTGTCTATTAGTCAGGCAATCTTTTTTAAAATTTGCAGATTGTAGTATCACATTATTTATTAATCATACCATACCTGAGTTTCATAGAAATAGAAGCACCAACATTGGCTAACATCTGAACTAACTTTCCACAGAGAGTGGAATCTTCCTGTAAAAGCATCATTTTAAACTGATGTTCTGAGCCCTTCAAAAGTTGCGGGAAGTTCCAGATAACATCCTGTACGAAAAAATTACGTACAAATGACTTAAATAAGAAAATTATCCGTAACATATTGAAGACAGCAAGCAACATTTGTTAAGGAACAAGCTGCCCCTCCTAGACAACTAGCTAAGAAGAAGAAGAAAAAAAGGCATAGTTAATCAGGAATAGTTCTGGTAACAAAGGTTCCAGAATAAACCTCCTCTTTCCAAAACCAACTAATGCTAGAAAGAAACTCTGTCAAAACAACATATCAACATGAGTTGTCCAATTTCTGTAGTTACTGGCTTACTGCCACCAAGGATTATCTTAATATCGTCTTTGTCACATCAACCTACAGGGAGAGCCTGACTGCAAGCTTCTATTGGACCACATCTACCAGAAAAAATCCAACCAATGAGCAACTTTGGAACTTTCGATGATAAAGAAGCTTCTCATCTTTAATAAGGCAATGAGGTATTCTGGTCTCTGGACTCTCACTCCCGCTTTTTTGCTATGTATCTGTCCTCGGCTTAGTCTTGGGACGACTTGGAAGAAGAATTCCCAAGGGTCCCTGTAGCCTAGGCCCAAGGTGAAGATGTGAGGCGCATTTTGTTATATAGTTGATACATTATTTATCAAGTAACTGATGCTTTAATTATGTTGGTTTTTTCTTTCCAAAAGATAAATTCTAAATTATAGAAGCAAAAAAGAAGGATAAGAGAGTACAACTAGAAGTAAATATGTTCAATTTGAGCGTCAATGCGCCTTACCAGTTGCACCTGTGTGCACCTCATGTACCCACTGTGCCTCAGGCACTCCAAGGGGTTTAGGCTGGGCTACTGCGGCATTGAGGCCTTGGTTTTTTTAAAAACTAAGATCAATTTGTTTGAGCAGACAAACATAATTATGTGTAAATCTAAGAACAAAATTGTCGTCCTTTAGCATATTGATTCTTTATATACACATAAGGAGGTAGCACAGAGAACTGAATCATCGTACTTATGAAGTGTGAAAGAGCTGAATCTTACTGCGAGCAAATTAAAAGACGCTTCGGGGCTGCCCTTTCCCTCTGTGCTGCCATATTTGTGATCCAAAATACATCGAACATGCTCCGAACAAAATATGCTATTTGAGCACTTCAGTGAGAGTACTTCCAAAAACTGAAATTGAGGATGCTTATCCCCAATACTTTTCAAAAATTCTTCCTGTTGAGCAAGAATACAGGCAACATAAGTGGTTAATAAGATTTTGCACTAGAAAATTGGAAACATAAAGGGCAACTGTTTATTATATAAATGTTAGGATCTCATCTTCCCATACACAAAAGCAAATAACATAACCTTAGTCCCAAAGATTACAAGGGTCGGCTAACTCGGACCAAAAGGGAAAAATCAAGAGTTTAAGCGGAGATTCAAACGCGAGATACTTTCAATTGCAGAATGAGGTTTCATCCACTGTACCAACAATATGTTTTCCCAGATATTTTAAATAAGAAATGATAAACGAATTGAATGAACGAACAGAAACTGCGATTATATAGACACAAGTACATAACAGGATTGAGTACGTATGAGAGTTTTAGTGACATACCTTAATGTTTTTGGCATTTGAAAGTGATGGCTCACACAACAATTTTAGCAGTGCATCGAAGACCTCCATATCCTTTACTTCATTCAATTTATAAAAAGACTCCTCAGCTTTAACAGGATTCAGAAACGCTGCTGACATCCGACTGATTGAATTCTTTAATCTTATATTCACCTCTTCAGAATCAACTCCCTAAAATAAAAAAATAGATTTAGGGCTTGGCAAACCAGTCAAAATATACACAGCCCCACAAAAGCATTGACAACAACCAATCATAGTGCTAAAATATTAATAATTCATTCCACCACACAAGAACCTCGATGTCTTAATTATACATATCAAGCAGCATAGCCGCATCTAGAAGTAAAATCATAATCTTCGAAAGACTAATGGAAGGTAAACCAGAGATGTTTAATAAAATCATCAGGATTTGTCTCTCTAAAGACAAGGAAAAGGCTGTGTACATCTTGACCACCTAGACCAAGATGTGGAATGGGGATTACACTGGGTTGTTATAGTAGTTGTTGGTGTTGATGTTGAAACATTCAGCTTTCAAATGTACTAGAAGCAAATTTTCACATAGTAATCTAACGAGCCACTTCATCCTTGTCCAAAAAATCCGCCTCTGCTTGTAGTAAACTTTTGTTTAAAATATTAATTGCCAGTCTCGAGCCCGGATATGAAAGGAGAATTGTCTAGTAGGCCAATGACACAAGCACAAAACGTAGTCACATTCCAATGGCATGGACCAAAATTGGGATATGTCTGTGCAGGTGCTTGTGGTGCGTGCATCTAGTTTAGTCCTTGCTAAAAAATTGGGACAAATTCGGATTACAAGTTAGAGAAAGAAAGAAAGAAGAAGATCGTGCCTAATCAAAAAGTGGATTTAGACAGTTTTAAATTTATCGAGCTCTTGCATATGCAGAATGTCTCAAACCAACCAAATTATTTGGTTTAATATACAGTAACTATCAACTTTGTACCTTTTGTTTTCTCCGAGTTGACAAATACCCTGATATCTCCTTCTGAAACCTGAGGAAACCAAACATGCATCAAACATGCAACTTTCAAAAGACTATGCACAAACTAAAGCAAAAAAGAAACACCGACAAAGAAACTTGAGCATTTATCATGCCTAAACACAAAAAGGAAAAAGGACTAGACAAACACCATAACTCAACCCCCAAAGAAAGGTAGACACCTTCTCTACAAAAGCGCCAAAAAGATCAACAAAGAATATTTCAACAATTAATTGCATTTAAATTGGCAACATAAACTTCTTCAGATTATAGAGTTTACCCCTTTATTTAACATCCAACATTAAATAACATAGTAAATGGTTTTAAATAGATAGACTTTTATTAATGATTGAGGAATGGGTTTCAGCTCCCTCACTTGTCCAAGACCATACACCACGTTTTGGGATTCTGGATATTAATATACCCATACTGTGCTAAATCTGAGTGGACCGGCATCATCCAAACAAACAAACAAACAAAGTTGAAAAAAAGAAGAGAGGATGTCAGACAGTTCGAGAAACTATGTTCGGAGGTTCAAGTCAGTGAGTAATATCGAGTGAGCAGGTCTGAGACACTTGAGAGTTTGAAACTCCACCATAAACCACAGACCAGTAAAGTTCAACTTATTAGTGATGAATGAAAGGTGAGAACTACCAACAATGGTTTGAAGTTTACCTCCTCCTTTGGCGTAACACCAAGTTCAACGCCTTAACATGAGCAGGAGTGAAAAGCGAGTATAAATATACCCAATGCCTCGTTCTATCCTCTATGGAAAGCGACTCTGGAAATATGTCCCCTGATAGCAAGAGATCCAAGTTTTGGGGCCTAGGAAATTACCCATGGAGAAGTCAGTCAGATGAATCATAATTGTTAAATAACACATCAGCAGGCAGAGGGGAGCAAAAAGCTAACCTGAACTCATTCAGCTGTTTATCAAAAGAAAGCATCAACATCTTACAGAGAATTTGCTCATAACATTCATCAAGTATCATCTCCTCTTCAGAATACTTGATGCAGTAATGACGATAAACTTCGAGCAACTTTTTAAGTGCCTCCTTTCTAACTGATGACTATAAAGGAACATTATAGAAATTAAGACCCGGTATAAGTAGTTTAACATGGATAATGGAAACATAAGTTTCGACAATAGCAAACTTTTAGAGACATGACATCTGGAAGAGAAGTCACCATCTTATCACGTAGTCGATCTGTTGCTAGAGAAATTAATGTTTTTGGAAAGCTTTTCATCCTACATCTAGCCACATCACAAACAGCTGCTACAGCCTCCATTCTCACACTGGCATCAAAATCTAGTAAACGCCCTTCCAAGGAAGCTGCATAGTTGATTGATCACCCATCAGTTTCAGTTTTGTGCAAAACATGACCAATAGATAACTAATAGTAGATTGCAAAGCATGGAAAAAATAGCAACTTCAAGTTTGGAAAAAAAGAAAGTAAATGCATATCAGAGGAACTGCAATGGAAGGCAACTTACACAGAATTTTGTGTGCTTCTATCCTGGATGGATTAGCCATGCAATATTTTTTGACAGTACGGATAACACTGCATCTGACTTCAGCTGACTTATCTGACAACCTTTTCAGAAGCTCGATAAAGAGATAATTGTATTCCTGAAAACGATGGTCGGTAGGCAGCAAAAGGAGCCTCCCAATGAAATTAACAGATTTTAGTCTGACATCCACTTGATCAGTCTGCAGTCAGGGTATCGCTTTGTTAAAGGAAATGACAAAGTTAGACCAAATGAATTTCACAGGATAAGAAACCAACCAATAATTCCTGCACCAAGTTAGGGATGACAGCCATAAGCATATGCGGTGTGCATTGGAAGATTTCATACATAATATCATGGTAAGATTCTTTCAGCTCACTTGTCACGTTCTCTATATCCCAAATGCAGGACGTTACAAATCCACAGATAGCAGGTTTGATTTTATCTTCGCATACTTGAATTAGAGAAGCAGCAAGACGATAAGAATCAGGACTTGGACCCTGTAACAAATAATCGATGGTTTAGAAACAGAAGTCAAACCAGGAAGAAAGTAAGACCGTCACACTCTTATACTAGAAATCCAAAAAGAACTTGACGTAAACCCATCTAACTAGAAACTCACAAAACTTACGCATGAGAGTAGAAGAGCCTGATGTTTTATGCATCCATGAAGTGTCATACTATTTCTTCCCTTCTTATTTTTTACTTTCAATCAGGCAACTTACAGGATTTTAAATTGGTGTAATGTCACCCCGGGGGAAGGGTGAAACGAAGGTCGACAATAGCTGAGACTCAAAAACAGCAACCAATCCCCCCCCCCCCCCCCCCCCCCCCC